>NJDD01003711.1:125066-165897 GCA_002245505.1 Calephelis nemesis | reverse complement strand
AAAACCCAAAAATAATAAATGATAACACAATGCATACACACATAAATAGCATGCAACAATAATTACAAATTAAAAATATAATTAAAAATAAAAAGGTTTGAAACTAACTTTAGGGTGTTTCTTTTGACTGTCACATTTATCTGTCGGTGTGCGCGCGCATCGTAAAAATTCACTCTCACAATTTTTCCCAATCACGTCAAAAGAAGTATAACTTCAACAAGAAGCTATAACACTGCTGAAGCTTAAACTCATAAAAAGACTTGACGTAATTTCCAAATCCTTCAATACATTCATTTTGACTTTGATAATTGATATCAATAGACTCTCAGAAAGAGAGGTCAGTACACAAGAGTGAGTTAGCAATATTAAGAAAATACAGGACTTCATTAGAAGTGTACCTCCAGAAGATAATAATATAACTTCAACACTCTTATTAAATTGAGGATCATACATTTATAACACGGTCGGGTCAAAAGACACTAATTCATTTTAATAAATAAATTTTAACTTACTCTTATCTTTGACTTTCATGTTAAGCCTCAAATATTTCGAAGTAGCGAAGACACCGTCAAACTTTTAACTGCTCAAGCGAGTATACTTGGCTAACTTAACTGAAACCAACATAACTGATCATCTTATACTTTATACATTTTATTCGTCTTATTATATACTTTTTCCGTCTCCCACCATTATGTTGTGAGACGGCAGACATCTCTCGCTGTAGATAATAATAATAATCCCTGGACAAGTCACACGAATTGAATCTAACCCCAAAGTAAACAAATTATATGCTTGTGTTATGGGTGGTAGTCAACGATTCTAATACATAGAAATACTTAAATAGATACCAGAATATATTTAATAAACACCCAGACCCGGAAATGCAGACATCTAAATGTTCATCACACAAATGCCTGCCATCGTCGGGAATCGAGCCCGAGCCTCGCGTTTAGTCGATGTAGTTAAGCGTGTACGTTAGCCACTCGACCAACGAGGCGGTCAAATGTGATGTATGACATGAACGTGCTGTATATGTTCATCTAAGATGAGAACCAGGTACTTAAGTCCTAAGTTCTTGTTACTGTTGTAGGCAAATTCGGATATAAGCCTAAAACTGTATTTTTCAATAGTATGCAATTAGCTTTTTTATTTTACAACAGCAATAATTTCTAATCTTAGCGCCCTTATCAGAATTATATAATTTAAGTAAGAACGTAACATTCAGAGCTCGGTCAA
This sequence comes from Calephelis nemesis, assembly GCA_002245505.1. NCBI lineage: Eukaryota > Metazoa > Arthropoda > Insecta > Lepidoptera > Riodinidae > Calephelis > Calephelis nemesis. The sequence goes on along the minus strand of NJDD01003711.1, from coordinate 164,661 downwards.
GATCAGTAGTATTTTTTTAACAGTTAAACAAAGTTTATCTCTACTAGTTAATCGTCAGTTTTTTTTGTGCAACGTTTTCCATTGATTTCATAAAATCCTTTTTAACACAAATATTTTCAGTACACCCGTATGCACTTTATTACCGACATACGGTAATAAAGGCAGTAGTAAAATGGGTAGTAAAGGTAATAGAGTAAAGGAGTCCAAAAGGGGATTTGAAGGGATTCAGGTGCTGTAGATTATGCTGTGGTAGACACCTCGAACCTCCTACACAATCACTACATAGTATATTATAAATCAAAGCCGCTTCCTCTGTCCCTATGTCCCTTTGTATGTTTAAATCTTTAAAACTACGGAACGGATTTTATGCTGTTTTTTTAATAGATAAAGTGAGTAAACAGGAAGGTTTATGTGTATATTTTATACACGTGTGAAGCAGGGGCGGGACGTTAGTAATACATAAAATCTTTAAATATAAAATCATGCATGTAGGATATGCTGCTTCAATTATTTTGGCTTGCAAATATTCTCACACATGTCAATTAAATGTGACGTAATGCAGCAGAAAGTTTTCGAAAAAGTCTTGTTCAGTTAGTATAGTGTCTGACTAACATATTTCTGTCGACAGACAGATAGGATATCTGCAGGCATATATACTATCAATGTAAAATACGTTTACATAATATCAAGTGCTGGTATAGTGATTAATCTTTTAGACCTTAGACGCTATCTGCACCAATAAAAATATTATACAATCTGTTTTTTTCCCGCAATCTAATAAGCAAAGTTCAATAGGTTTCTATAACTATACGCTTCACCTCCTGGAATCCCCTGCTATTTAACTAATAAAAGAGGACTTATTATTAAAACTCTGTACCTAAAATCTATTATACTACTGGATGTTTTAAATCAATTCACTATACTGAAAAATTATTTTAGGGTATTAACTATAAGGACTAAGTTATAAGCCGTACTTCAATACTTCCATTATAAATGCGAAAAATGGCTGTCGGTCTAATATGCTTTTACCTACAGATAAACTGCTAAATCGAATTTGATAAAATTTGATATGCATATGATCAAAGACCCAAGTTCAAGCATAAACTACTTATTTTAAAAAGAATCAAAGGACTGTAATGAAGGATGAAAGTTTGTATGTCGAAATTTATCTAACAGGTTGTCCGAAGTAGCTATTCTACGCTGACGAAGCCATGGTCAAGATAGTAAAACATATTGTCTTGCTCTTGACACTGTTTAAAGGTGGAGGTGGCCAGTAAATTTACTAATGCAACGGACTTAACATTCCAGTCTCGATCCGATAGTAATGGCTATTAATGGTGAATCTTTTTTTATATCTCAAGGCAGCGCATGATATTTTATTGGAAGAAGATTGTTTTGCAGCAGCTTGCCCGTGTGAGGATCCACCGCTTTATCTATTCCTGTCGCCATAATGACAACGTCATGTTCCGGTCCGGAGTGTACGGTAGCTGGTAGACTTGCACGATTGGAGTAACCTTCTTCCCCAAGACAGCGACTCACCTACAATATCTACGCTATCTGTACACTGCGGCTATATCTAACAATCATGGGAAATTCGTGCTTGTTTGATGTCTTCTGCCATAAAAAGCGAATGTTTATTGTTACTAGATACTTTTATGTGAAAAGACAGTAAACATGCACGTGGCTTTCATGATGTTAATAGGGGTTGAAGATGGTTGTAAACACTTTTTATAATAATAAGTTGGATCTTAATTTAATAATACTCAGAAAATGGAAATAACTCAAAAAGTGTTTCAATTATCCATTAATTGTATGTATTGGATAAGTCCAAAAAAAACATTTCTATATAAAGTGCTGGCAAGATGAATCCAAATGGTTACCACTATCAAAAAGTTATAAGATTTCATGTAAACCCAAACTTGTGAATAAGCACTCTTCAACTATTCAAACCCTAACTTAGATAATAAAATACGAAAGAAGGTTTTGATTTGTTCTTAACGAAGAGATGTTATAGTGTCAAGGCAAAAAAGCATTAACAATGAAATTTTTATAAAAAAATTTAAATTTAATTGATATGATATGTTATGTTGTTGCCTGTTTATTTGTTTCTTCTCCTATCTGGCTAGACAGGTTCAGTTACAGAATGCCAAGGAGTTTGTTTTTTCCGTTTCTTCTCCTAACTGGGCTAGGTTTGGAAAGGGCTCGGCTAGGTTTAAATTCATAAAGATATATAAGTGTGCGCGTGTGCGTCGTAGCGGGCATCGTAGCTCCTAAATTAAGTGTGCAGGGAGAGAGACAGAGAGCGACAGAGAGAGAGAGATTCCATAAATGCACATTACTTTCATATGTAATGAAAGTAATGTGCATAATGATTTTCTATGGGTAAAAAACCTTGTAAAGTAGTGATAAGTTTAAGTTCAATTGAAATTAAGTTTTAATTAGGCTTTATCTACAAATAAGTAAATTTAGAAAATAAACATTTCATTTATTCGTCATTCTCTTGGTACAAAGTTTAAATAAATGTGATCCTCAGGCGCATACACAATACTTCTTCTTTGGACATTAGCTTCGGAGGGTTTTGGAGTGTCGGGATACGGCTCAATTTTAAATTTCAACACCAAAGCAGTGATCGTTTGAGTCATAATCATTTGAGCAAACCTTTGGCCTGTAAAACACATATGCAAATTAATTACAATGCAATCAAAGTAATTTATTGCAACAAGATTTATTACTCGGCGGTGTATCTTACTGTACTTATATATGTACTTTTCATTAAACCAACAACTATTTTCATAAATAATACTATATTATAGTTATTAATATCGTTATACTTATGTAATAATTATTAATACATTAATAATGCTAATAATAAAACTAAATTGAATTACAGTAACAAATCATCCGGGTACTTATACAAAAAGTAAGTATTTATATAGGATTCCATTATTAAATTCAATGTTGAGATCTGAGTAACGAGAGAATAAAGATGAGCAATGCGACCACAAGCGCAAGTACGTTATTTCGATTACAGAAGGAATATTTAAAATGCGTTTGCAAATAACGGAGAAATCGACTTACTCCAATCTATTCCAATATTTATAGAAAACTTCTATAAGCGTTTTGTTATTAACCGACTTTGAAAAAGAAGAAGGTTTCTCAATTCGACCGTATATATGCTTTTTATAATGCTAGCAAAATACCGTGATTTTTGTGTCCCCTATGATCTAATTTATCGTTTTTTAAAGTTAAAATCCTCGCTTTGTGATGTTAGTATAATGTAATGTTTGCTTCTAATACTTTGGTTGCCGCTGCCGCAAACCATAGTATTAGAAGCAAACATTACATTAAGTTTTTTCATTACGTCAAAAAACTGACTACTTATTATTGTTGAAGAAAAGAAAAGAATTAATTAAATATTTGTAATATAACAACCTCACCGTAATGGCGACGTTTTTTATACCTATATTATATATATATACAGGTATTTGACACCGTAACGAAAACTTCTGTGGTAATTTAGATACACATCAGACTTCAAAATTCCTTTAACAGTTTTTATCGGAAACAAGTAGCTAAATATTTAGCAGTTTTTCAGCCCGCAATGTATAGCGAACAAAGTATCTACACTATGCCGCGTGTTGCGAGCTGTAAGTGCCGACCTAATACGCTGTTTTATTACATTGCTGTTTTTCGTAAAAATGTGTTATTTATTTGATATTAAATGAAAATCTAATTGCATTAGATAGTATTAATGAAATAATAGTAAAATCAATAATAAAATCAAAAACAAAAAATTCAATTTAAAAAAAATCATGAAATTGCAACTGCATAATATGTATGTCAATTAGGTACAGAATCCATGGTTTCGTTTTTCGGTGATTCAACTTACCTATGCAGTTTCTGGGTCCAGTTCCGAAAGGTAAAAATGTATGAGGTACTAAGTTCTGTTCATTTTCTGGCAAAAATCTATCTGGATCAAATTTTTGTGGATTAGGATAATATTTTGGATCATAATGTATGCCAATAACGTTTATCAATATTGGCGTTCCCGCATTGATGGTCAATTTGTCGTCGATTTCATAGTCACTTTCGGCAATCCTGTCCAAAGAACCCAGTGTGGGATATTTTCGTAGTCCTTCTGTAAATTAATGTATTTGGTAAATTAACCATTAAGGATTTTTGAATCTATTCCAATGTCATATTTTTTAATTAACGCCATATCAGTATTAATATCTATATATTAATACGTGATACCAAAACTTGGGGTCCAAAGTTTTTACAAAAATTGCGCAGATGCAGGAGCATAAAATTTGGCACACTTATAGTTTATATGTAGGAAAAGTGCAGAACGCTACTATTTTTCAATAATAATGCCTATAAAGTACATTAAATCAATAAATTAAATATTACGCACATTACCATGCATATGACACACACAAATAAATATATTGATGATAACTATAAAATATCACAGATGGCACACTAAAAAGTTTGAAAACAAAGTAGTTGGTCTTAAGAAATGAAGATGGCGTTCTTATCATAGAGATATTAAAAAAATATTGTGATTGAATTTCGACCAATGGGCTACCACTAGTAGACTATTAATACTTCCTGTTCTTAATATTTCATTTTCTTCCTTTTACATTTTAATTTTACTCTGTCTGCGGTATACTAAATAGTAAGTCCATTGATACACTGTTAATGTTATTTGACATTAAACTAGCGTTTCTTGGGTCGACCTCTTTTGTTAGCTTCAGTAGCTTCTCAAATATCTCTAACAACGTTGAACAGTTTTCTTCGTCGCTTACCTCATTGTTTCCACTATTATAATCAAAACACAATCACATTCGCGCTTATAGTACATTTGTACCATAATTTCAAGTTTTAGCTATATTTATAACAACCGCAAGCGAATTTTAATTATTCAAATATTATTTCAGGTACTAACTAGCTGTTGTCTACAACTTCGTTTGTCAAAGTGACTTTTTATGTTTGGGGATGAAAAAGAGATTTCACAACACTTAAAGGTATCCTAATTTCGATCCGTTTTGTAAGCTGTAGAAGCTTAAAATACATAAGAATTTCTAAAATTCCGTTCTGCACATTTCGCTTAAAAATTAAACAAACAGATAAATAGACATATTAATATTAGTAACTGTTTTTTTTTAATACATGTACCTACATATTTTGTGTTACTTCTGTTATATTCAGTATTGCTGCAATACAGATATTGCTAGTGTTATAACAACTTTAACTTTACTAAAACAGCCTTACCTTTAATGACGCAGTCTAAATATGTTAGTTTCCCCAAAACTGAAGTATCAAACACATCACTTCCATTTTTTCGTTCAGCTTCTACTAATTCTGCGTACAACTTTTCCTAAAACATTGCACTGTTAACATAACTTGGCCATTTTATAGGTATGCATGATTAAGGAAAAGAGAAGAAATAATTTTAAAAAATTACATCTGCGAGTGGTATTCCTAAAGACAAAAACATGTTAACAAATTTTTTTCATCATTGCATTAGTTTCAATACAACGGTGTTTGAAATAAAATAAATCTGAAGAAACCTGTCCCAAGTTCATGTAAGTAATAAGATCTTTAGACTTAGGCACTCGAGACTTTCTGCCTACACTGAGAGACTTGCGTTGAGATGTGGGTTTTGGTTTTATTATTTTTGATAAAGTTCTAGAGAAGCATAGTAAATTAGAATATTTAATTAAAAAATGCTATACTACAGAATTAAGAACCAACTTGAACATTTGGACTGAACGCTAGCTCATAGACAATGTATGTCATCATCACTGCTGACGTTTCAAATCCAGCTTGAAGCATGACTGCAGCTTGAGCTATTATCATATCGTCCGTAAACACTAAAACAAAAACACATTGCTTGAGAATTATTTAAAATTTTGTTTTTATTTTAGTTACAGTGAATATATATAAATTTATACCTTCTCCTTCTTTTTCACTTTCTTTCTGAATGTTTATTAAAGCGTCAACCAGGTCCTTCTTTTCTTTGTATTTGTCATTTACTTCTCTTTCAGTTGCGATGGCTTTAAATGCTTTCCGAAAGTAGACGTTTGTCAATTTAGGGAAGAATTTAAATCTAAAATTAATATTTTTATTTTAAAATAAAACTGTTGTAATGAAAATTCAAACTCACACTTTTTAATTTTAGGTTATTTACTTTTATTTTTAGGTCGTAAATTACTAGAGTATCTCCATATTAAGATTGTTCAGAATTCATACTTGTCAACAAAAAGTTTGCTTCTTCTATCAGTTTTCACTTATTTTTTATTTAATAAAATTATCTATTTAACGGCTTGCAACATGTTTAACTTGAACAGTTTCAAAGAAGTAAAATAAACATATGTAGCTTAGCTACGATTACATCTTCGATTTATACTTTAATTACCATCATCTGCATTCTGGATTGTACCAAGACATCAAACTATTTAAATATTTTTTTACTAAATTAGAAAGATAAAATCGTTCATGTCTATAAAAGAAGTTCCTAAAAAAATATTAAATCATGTGTTCTACTCTAACCTGAAAATTTCGGCGACTTCTGGGAAAAAGAATATACAGCCCACAGATAGTCCTCTATAAATAGTGTACTTCGTAATTTCTTTAGAGATAGCTCTAAGGGGCCCTTCTCCTGTTACGGTTGCGTTACTTTCTACCCCAAACGCTGATATTCCAATGATATCTGTAGTATAGTCAGTTAATATTTCCTGTAAAATGTAGCAACAGCAAGTTTAATACACAATTTAAATGTTTCTACATCTCTATCAAATTCACAAGTATTTTGTACAAATAAATTGAGTTTTACCCGAATATCAGTTCGGTCATTTCTTTCCAATTTGATTCGTTGACAAAGTTGTTTTATTTTCGTATGTACTAAGCCCTCTTGGTTTTTTAATTTTGCTGTAGTAAACATAGCTGTAAGCCGACGTCGCATATTTGACCAGAAGGGATCCTAAAAATATATATAAGTTTATATTATTCTTGCCTGGTTCGCTAAAAAAAGCAGCGAAAACCGTATGTCGAGGGCAGAACATATTAAGTACTGCTGGTTTTATTGATCTCCATGAACTATGGATCAGCAACCTGCGGAACTTATAAAGAATCGGAAAAGATGAAATTTTTTTCAGATCTCTCCAGGCCTGCTTGCCTAATTCCACGTTAATTATTTCTCTTAGAAAAATGGAGGTTTTTTGATACACTTAACACAGTTTTGTATAATGGCCCAGAAATTAAGTAGAAATACTTTTTAATAACAGAAACAAAATATTCAGAAAAACGCTACCACAAAATATCTATAATTATAAATAATAGCAACAAAACTACGTCTATAAATAAAATATTTTAAAAGCAATTGTTTTTACGTAAACTTTAAATGGTACGTAACCCAGTATGGTACGGGTTGATAACATTTCTGTCAGTTTGTTTACTTTAGAAGCGAAAACTACTTAACGGAATTTTATCAAATATTCGCTGTGCAGTTGCTGCTGTTCAACATTTATTAAACCTTTTAATTAGGGATTTTTTTCGAACGTGTGTATGAAGTTGAGGGCGACAGCTAGTCTGTTATAAAGGAATAAGTCTTACATTCGCTGTGAATAAATTAAGGGACCCCAGAGGGTCACTTGTTCCAGAGGAGGCGTGTCTGTTTCTGAAGTTTTTAGAATCTTTCACCAGAATTCGTCGAACTAGTTCCGGTGTCGAGACTAGCAGCGTGGGCTTCCATAACTTCCATAGTCCCAAATATGGTGTGTCGTATTTTTTATGGATATCGAGCAGCCAAATGCACTGAAAATAGAAAAGGCGTTAATAAACGCGTATTAACCTCTTGTTTGTCACGGCCTCTTTTAAAGAACATAGATTAATAACATTTCAAGATAGACTACCCCGCTGTAATCAACAAAAAAACGCTTTATAGAAAAAGGTTAATTTGCCCCATATACGAAAAAAATAATCAAATAGAAAAAATAAGCTATAAGAAGGAAATATGCGCACTTATATTGACTGTAGTCAAGTGTTACAAACATTTTTAGTTATTATTCAGAATCCTTTAACTGTCAACATCAATATTTTCTCCGTGTTTCTATGGCTGTTCTTTGTTCCCAGTCTTAGTCCGGCTCCTAAGCGTGGAATATACCATGGAGTACTGTTCTCAACTCTGGGCAGGAGCACCGCAGTACCAGCTCCTGTCGTTTGACCGCATTCACCGTAGAGGAATTCGAATTGTCAATGACCTGGCTATTACCAATCGGCTTGATTCCTTAGCGCTGCGTAGAGATGTTGGGAATCTCAATGTTTTCCACCGCATATCTAATGGGGAATGTTCTGAGGAGTTGTTTCGGTTTTCCGATCCAATTCCAATCGATGATTTCTACCTTCGGACTTCGCGACAAAGTTTAAAGTATCATGCTCACCATCTTGATGCGTGACGATCTGCAACTGTGCGATTCCAAAACACTTTTTACCTCGCACAATACCTTAGTGGAATCAGTTACCCAGAGCGGTATACGAAAACATTGATCGCCTCGTTGGTCGAGTGGCTAGCGTGCACGCCTAGCTACACCGAAAAACCGCGAGGCTCGGGTTCGATTCCCGACGGGGGCAGGCACATGTGTGACGAACATTTAAATGCCTGCATTTCCGGGTCTGGCTGTTTATTAAATTTATTCTGGTTATTTTATTTTAAATTTACTTATGTAGTTGAACAATAATAGAACATACAAAATTATACTTACCACTTACTCTGTGGTGCGCCACCACATTTTAACATTTATAGAAATTAATTGTACCGATATTTTTTTTTAAATCGAATCTAATTACTTATATACATTTATTACAACTCTCTACATATTTTATTACATATAACTTTAAAGTGCAATTAAGTTTAACCCTCTATACCCTACAAATTTACCCTATCCAATTCTAGCAAATATGAAGTAGAAATGGCGAAACAAATTCCTCAAGCACACGGATTTCCTGATGGTAAGAAATTCACGCTGCCTAGAGACACCAAAGGTGGTAATGGTGCGCTGCCAACCTGAAGCTGGGAAGTTAGGCCTCGAGCAAACTTAAGTTTATCGGCTTCTTTACCCTCCAACTGGAACACGTCAACGGCAAGCATACGGCATAACGTCTAATTTATGGTGGCAGGAATAGGTAAGGAAGTAGTACCAATCCCAGCGATTCGATGCAAAATTCTACCACCTAGTAGGATATCACGGTATGAAGTAGTGACGGTAACTAGCCTATGCTCGCCTTTTACGAGCTGTCTGGCAGGAAAGCAGATGGTCTATACTGCAAAGGAGCCTGTACCAACACGGGGATGTGTTAGTCCGAGCTTACTGCGTTTAATTATAGCATCGTGAGCTCATGGTTAGGGCTCAGTTTAGATAACAAGCAAAATTGTGGTCTACGTCTAAGTACGTAAAATAGAACTGCAGAAGAATGAATTTCGAACACTAAAAATGTTGAAAAAAGGTTTAGTTAATTATAAATAAGTATCAAATCACATTAAGATTTTTTTTAGCTTAAGTGTAGGATGTGCACTCTGTTGCTACCCATTTCAGTCGTCTAAGCAATAATATTTAAAAATAAGTCGAATTTTTTAATGTCATCCTATTCCCTATTGGCCCGAAGGCCAAGAGTAACAAATGCCAAATGACACGATTGTTGTAAACCTAGCTTCTTTCACATTTAATACCTTTTTCAAACAAACGTACAGTAGTACTATTTAAATTATGAGCTTTGGCTATATTCGTCAAGCTTAGGAAATCCGAAAGTATTTTAAATACATGTATGTATTATTAAATGTATTTTAAATACATATAGTTGTTATTACACATAATTAATTATTTCGCTTAAATTTAGAATAGCTCAGCTAATTTTAAAATAAAAGTATAAAGTGTAAAAAGAGTAAAAAGTGTACATCCGAAGCGCATAATTTAAATAGTAGTATTGTTCCGGTTTCAGAGACCAATACGTTTACCTGGTTAATTTTTTGTAGAAAAGTGAGACTTCCGAGAATCGGATGTGGGGGTATGTAGGGTACCCCACGCTTAGCCCAATATGTCTTCACTGACTGCCATTTTAGGTGTAACCAAAGTAGAAGTACTGTAAACCCAGTAGCTAGAAGCCCGGTTGTGACACTTAATTCAAAGAACATTTTCCTGGAAGAAATAAATAAACATTCATTCCTTATCACTCTTTTCGATATTGCATGTTATAACTTAACTAGTAGTAGGAAAAGGAAAAGGAGAGAAATACGGTTATCCCAGTAACTAGTAGCCCGGTTGAGATACGTAATCTAAAATTTATCTTTCTAGAAGAAATAAATAAAACACTTAGTCCTTATCTTTACTTTTAATATTGCATGTAATAACTTATCTACTAGTAGGTATTATCTATACCTAAAATTAAATCGTGTAAGAGTGATTCTGCACTTTGTAAAGATATTAATAAAATAAGTGCAGGGGGCTAAAAAGATCCAGCACAACACATTTTTAGATTTCTTGTCCGTCTATCTGTCGCTCCATATCATGACCAAGATTAACCCTAAATATATTTAACCAATCGTAACGGAATTTGGCTGGTAGGTACTTTATGTTCCGAGGAAAGTTATAGGAGTGTTATATGAAACTTTTGATCTACAACGAAAGGGGTTCCAGTAGGAAAGAAGTAAAAGTCAAAGTATTCATTGGGTCATAATCTATATATTAATACTAATATTGCTTATACTCTACATTAAATCAATAAATAAAAATTACCTACACTACCATGCATTTGACACACACAAACAAATATATTGATGATATCGATTAAAGATCACAAATGGCGCACTAAAAAGTTTGGAAACAAAATAGTTGGTCTTGAGAAATAAAGATGGCGTTCTTATTAATAAGATATTAAAATTTATTATGGTCGAATTTCGACCAATGGGCGACCACTAGTCAATTTTAATACGTAGTCCGATGATTTATTTCATCGTTTTTTTAAATTTGTAGCATATATTTTACAACTGGCCCGTATTTTGTAGGTCATAACTTTTATAGTTTAGAAAATAAAGACATGTTAACACTCAGTATAAAGTGACTAAATAAGTTGAAATCTGGTAAGTAAAAACATTTGGACGTGCAGTTAATTTTGAACAAACTTACATACTTATCTTCACGCCAAGTCCTTTTGCCAGACAGGCTGAAAATATTGATCGTCCAGTGCAAGATCGCGGGATCGGCTAGATTTTTCTATAATATTAAAGATTTTTTATTGCCTCCTAAATGTATTTTATTTAATTTCTCAGGTGCAAGTTCATTAAAGAAAGTACTTTTCCATTATTTTTTTAAACCAAAGTAAACAAGCAGACGGATTTCATAATGGTGTAAAGTTGCCCGAGGCTGGGATGTTAGGCTTAAAAAATCCCAATAATAATTTTGATATTTCTTTTAAAAATATGTATTTGGCGTATACAAAGATAAATTAATCAGACCATATTATAATACTTATGTATATGATATACATAATGATAATGAGATAATGTAATAAAATTACAAGTCACATTAGTTAATAAATAATTATTTAAATAAAATAGGTGTAAATAGTGTCAATATTGTACTTAGTATTTTTTGGTAAAACTTGTGGCGCCGACTTCTAAACAATACATATTAAACTAATTTGAGTATGCAATGCAAACATATTGCATTACAAAAATAACTAAGTTAAAAATACCGACTTCAAATGTAAAAAATAATAAATACTTAATACTAATTATATACCACCTATTAATATTATTTTTTTTAACTTCGGTTTCTTGACTTAATTTTTTTTAATACTTTTTAGTTTATGGCTGATATAATTTAATTTAATAAAAACAGACATCTGTATAGGTGAAAGTAGCCAAAAAAAATAGTCGTAACATAAAAACTAAAAACCTAAATCAAGTTTATATGGGACCAATTTGAAACTAATCCGCATGAAACAAAAAAAGAAATACGTAAACAAAATCGGTGTACATATTATATAAAATAAAAGAATATTTGTCGCTTTGTGGTCTAGCGGTAGAAATGTTGGCCTTGACTGCATGAGGTCCTGGGTTCGATTCCCGGGTAACAAAAAAAATTTGGTTTTTCCAATTTTCGAATAAAAAAATGCTGCTCGTGATTGGATATGCGCCCGGTTGGCAATAGGCTTGCCACCTATCACATTGTGAGACTTAGTGTCTTCGGCTAGTTGTGGGTACCCTGGTTGTGCCTCTGCCTACATCTTCGGGGATATAGACGTGAAGATACTTCTGTAAAGTAAGTAGTAAAGTCTTTGACAAGTAACATCTTACCGGATTTTTGCGAATATCGAGCTTTATTTTGTTATTAATTTAGTCTATTTTGATAATTATTTACTTTTAATAAGAATAAGAAAATTGGTTTTTTTTACTTATCATAAAGTCTAGTCTCGTGTGACTTGTATTTGAAAAAGTTTGTCACAATGTTATCAATACACGAAACTGAGAGAAAAGTTTTACAGTATTATAATATCATTAATAGAAGTACATAACACCAACAGTAAACCTTAATTCATTTAAATGCTGTTTTTATCATTTCCCAGTGTCATTTTGTTAAAATCTTTAAAAAATAAAAAAATACAGTCAACCTACATCAATGAACATCTAGTTTATTCATAAATATCTATATACCTGTATAAAAATCAACAATGCCAATTTTCATTGTCATTTTATATCTCAAGAACGGGCTCACCTATCCGAACCAAATGCTTAGGCTTTGTTCGGACTATGTAGTAGATGTATTATATGAAGTTTGCCTAAAATCAGTCAAGCGGTTCCTTATTAATCACATTTTTTGTAACAAATAAATTGAAAAAATGGCGGATCGTTTTGTTAATAGAATTTTTTCAAATAAATTCATTTTTTTTCATATGACAGCACAATCCTCGCTGTCATACTGAATTTTTTTTTAGTTGTTATTTTCTTTTTTTCTTTAGTTGTGTTATGTTATTCATACGGTTATAGCGAAACACGTACCGGTCCGCTAGTATTTAATAAAAATAGAATTAAAAAACTTACAAAATTTTTGAACTTACTTATGTAACAACAAAATAATTTACCTTATTGCAGTGTAGCTAGAAACCTTATGATGTTTTGATCATTCTCGTACATTCATTTTGCTTTTTCATGCAGATCACCATTACATCTTAGGATTTATGTCGCAGGTAGATAATGAAAATGAATATTCGGACAAATTCCTAGGGTCATGTTACTACTCAATAACATGCTTTTACATTTTCCATATTAGGTACACAGTGAAAATCCATTTTAATGAATAATAACAATTACAATTTTCACTTAGGTATATATAATTATACTTCACACTTTATTCTCTTATTAAAGCATCTTTAGCGCGATTATACTTTAAAGTTTACAAAAATCCAGAAAACTTAAAAATTTTGTACCAGTGTTGGTCCAGGCTCCTTTGCAGAATAGGCCATCTGCATTCCTGCCAGGCAGCTCGTAAAAGGCAAATATAGGCTTATCATCACTAACACCGTGACATCCTACTAAGTGGTAGAGTTTCGTAGCGACTCGCCCGGATTGGTACCACGGCCTTACCTATTCCTGAAGCCATAACGTCATGACGTGTTCCGGTTTTGAGGGAAAGTTAGCCGACAAACTTTCTTTTGCTCGAGGCCTAACATCTTGGCTTCAGGTTGGCAACGCACCATTACCACCTTTGGTGTCTCTAGGCGGCGTGAATGTCTTACCACCAGGAAATTCGTCTGCTTGTTTGCCTTCTGTTATCATAAAAATATATATACATATATGAAAGGTACATGAGGCGGATAGTTTTCCTAGGGCGACGAAAATATAAAGTGCGAAGATGAAACACACAGTTACACGTACACGTACACCGTATAGGTTTTAATTAAATTTTCTTACTAGTGTATTATTTACTGTATTTAAAATTTTCCATAATTACCACAAATTTAACAAAATGTTACTAAACCAACTTTTATCGGAATGTAATTGTAGATTTTGATTTAATTAAGTGTTTTTTCAATATTTACCCAAAATCATATATTTTGCATAAAAACAAATCTGTTGAAAACACAAATTATAAGCAAATGTTACAGCTAAAAACAAAATATACATATATTTTTTATTTTTATTGTGTAAATTTTTAAGGTTATTTGAGTCATGTATATTTTGATTTTTCAAATCTCTGAAATACTTCAACTTAAAATTTCTGCTCCATTAAAAAAAAAAGCAATCCTTTTTAAGACAATTTTACGACAACGAGAGGGTAGCCAGTAGACTTGCACAATAGGGTTAACATTCCGCCGCAGGACAGCTACACACCTATATTATCTATGGTGTTTATAAGCCACGGCTATCTTCTACCATCAGGGCACCCATGTGCTTATTAGCTAATGTATTACATAAAAAATCAGTTGAAAATCTTAGTTTTTAAGTTACATTATTAAACTAAAAAATTACAAAAAAAATAAAAAATGTTAATTGAAGGGTATTTTATTCTGATCTAGTGCCTTACCTATTCTTGCCTTTATTATGACCTCTCACATTCCGGTTCAGGGTTCTAAAATAGCGGCTACAGGTTGGTGACGCACTAAACAACATCTATGTTGTCTATAGGTTACGGTTACAAAACTGTGTGCTTGTTTGGTGTCACCCATACATACATTACGAGTGTCTGTCTGTTGCTCTTTCACGGTTAAACCGCTTTAAAGCAAAGCTTTTTGTTACGACCTAGAAACTGCTAAGCCGATTACAAAGATAAACATTTTTTGTTTCTTTCTGACTCTGAATAGCAAAATAACTACATTTCAAAAATTAACTTCGAAAATTCGAGAATCATAGAGCAGGTGGCATGAAGTTCTTCAAAATGGGTGATTTAAAAATAAAGTGTTACTAAATACAAAAATTTTGACAAAATTCAACAAACCTGAGAAATAGAAATATGTTAGCTGTTTTTCTAGTTATTTACGTTATTTGTCTACAACATGTACTTAGATAAGTATAATCTTATTCAGTGCATGTTATCGTTGTTTAAAAAATGTCTACTAATAATGACCTTCTTAATAATGCACATTTCATAAAATTTTTAGTTATGTGAATCAAGTGTTTAATTTTCCAAAACTCTAAAATACTTCAACTTAAAATTTCTGCTCCATTTAAAAGAATGGAATGCTTTTAAAGACAATTTTACGACATCGGGAGGGCTGCCGGTAGACTTGCACAATAGGGTTAATATTCCGCCGCAGGACAGCTTCACATCTATATTATCTATGGTGTTTTTAAGCCACGGCTATCTTTTACCATCAGGGCACTCGTGCGCTTATTAGCTAATGTATTACATAAAAAAACAGTCAAAAATCTTAGTTTTCAAGTTACATCAATAAATTAAAAAAAAATACAAAAAAATGAAAAAAATGTTAATATTCTAAATTTTTGTGATGGGATTTGAAGTGTATTTTATTTTGATCTAGTGGCTTACCTATTCTTGCCTTTATTATGACCTGTCATATTCCGGTTCAGGGCCCTAAAATACTGGCAACAGTATGGTGACGCACTAAACAACATATTCTATGTTGTCTATAGGTCACTGTTAGAAAAGTGTGTGCTTGTTTGGTATCAACCATACATACATTGCAAAAGTCTGTCTGTTGCTCTTTCACGGCTAAACTGCTTTACAACCCAGCTTTTTGTTACGACCCAGAAACTGCTAAGCCGATTTCAAAGATAACTTTTTTTTTATTCTTCTTGACCCTGAATAGCAAGGTTACTACATTTCACATCATTTCTAAAATTAAGTTCAAAAATTCGTATATAGGTATTGGTAGCATGAAGTTCATCAAAATAGGTGGTTTGAAAATAAAGTGTTACTAAATACAAAAACAACAACAATTTAACAAACCTGTGAAATAAAAATATGATAGCTGTTTTTTAAAGATCTGGTCTTATTTGTCTGCAACATGTCCTTTGATAAGTATATTCTTATTTACTGCATGTTATCGTTATTTAAAAAAATGTCTAATGAATTATGACCTTGTTTATAAAGCACATTTCACAAGATTTGTAAATTAAGAATTAGGCTTCCGCCAAACCTGCGTGACTAAAGGAAAACAAAGCGAAAACATTTTAGACGCAATGGACATTGCCATAGTGTATGTGTATACGAGTGTATGGTGCCTTGCTCTGAGCAAGCTGCACACCTAGGCGACCGCGATGCGGAAACGCAGCGTCAGCAACGTGTGACGCACACTACTAGTGGTCAGACGTGTCGTGACCTGACGTGAGTAAATTATTTTTTTATTTTTTTCTTTCTCCTTTATGTCTTAAATTTTAATTTCATTGTTTTTAATATATGTACATAACATAACAATAACATAACAAAAATATGAAATAAACACATATGAACCAGTTTGCTGGTCAAGTGAAAAGTGTGCACACCTAACTTCTCTGATCAGCCACATCCACAAAAAACTTTTGCATTAAATTAAGATGTATTAAAATACTGCTCCAATATTTTTTTAACTATTTAAAGTACGGTTAGAAGAAACAAATTCCTCATAGATTAGGTAAATAAAGACAGGTGTTCCACAAAGACAGTCTTGCATTTATGACATTATACTATCTACATAATATCTTAAGTAGCACAAAACAGGGGTAAAAACTAAAGTAGTCGATGGTTGTAACATTAACAATCAGTAATAGCCCCCAGAGTTTTCGGCTGAGAGAGGAGTACGTCAGGGAGACCCAATCTCATCAAAAATATTTTCAGCTATCCTGGAAATTATATTCAGAAATCTTGATTGGACTAATAAAGGACTAAACATAAATATAAATTTGAGTCACCTACGCTTTGCAGACGACGTAATTTTATTTTCGGAAAACCCGAAAACTCTAAGGACAATGAAATCTTATAACAAGAAGTAAAAACAAAATTTTAAAATACAGATGCAATACACAACATACTATTACAGATGCTTCGAGTGGAGATGGGCCCGGCATATGATAAGAGAGAAGAAAGAGATATGGACGAGAGTAATAACAGGATGGCAACCACGAGATAGCAAAAGAAGCAGAGGCAAACAGACTAGAAGATAGGAGGACGACATTAGAAAAGTTGCGGGTCCAATATGGACCCACATAGCGAAAGATAAAATAGAGTGGAAATCTTTAGAGGAGGTCTATGTCGAAAAACAAGCTGAAACGTAGAAACGATCGTGTACCGATCCCTAATTTATGTAAAAGAAAAGAAAATGTTCTAAAGTAAACAGATATGTAAATTTTATATTAGTAATATTTTATAGTATTATTTTATATGAATAACCCCATTATTATACAAACGTACTCTTAGCACGGGTATAGTATAGACCATTGTTTCGGGTTATTACGATCTCACGTAATAATCCGAATTGAAGGGTTGACAGGTGTTACATTGACAGGTGTTACAATTGTAACAGGTGTCAGACCATTTGAAACCATTGTTTGTCAGCTCAGTTAGTTAAAATGTGTAACAAATTTCATTAATAATCATTAAATTAATATTATACCTTCACCGTCTTAAAAACTTTCTTTTTGAATTTTCATCAGCGCATTGAGCAGGTCATTTGAAACAACACTCTTGTCTTCTTCTCTTTGGGAAACAATTGCTTTGCTTTACGGAAATATTCAACTGATGATTTTAGGAAAAACCTAGATTTACAAATAAAACTTCCATTATTTAATGACATTCAGGTAAAAAAATAGCCAATAAAATATTCAGTAGCCCGTCTATTTTATTGTTTATTTTATTTAAATCCATTATTTATAATATAAAATTGGATTGCTAAATGTACCAACACATTTAGCAATCCAATTAGCATAGCATAGCTGATAGCAAGCGCATAACTTCTGAATGACTAAACCGATTTGGATAATTCTTTATTCGTTATGTTAGTCAATGTCAGAAGAAGATTCTTATGAAGAGAAATACCGAGAAAGTTGTAGGGAAAATGAGAAAAACAATACTTTTTTTATCTCATACAAACTGAATGAATGGAACGATGTTCGCCGGGTATTAAATATAAAAGGCCAAGGAAGCAGAGTGATAGTAAAAGTCACTATATATTACGTCACTAGCAGTATATTGCCAACTAGAAATTGGGATCTTAGGTTTATTTTGTAAGTAAGGTAAGCAAATCAAGATCATTGGCCCCGAATCTGACATGTCTATTTCTAAACAATTTAAAATCTCGTACTAGGATTCAACTAGTCAAATTTGGAGTATTTATTTACAATGCGTGAATTATGGCGTGACAAAACAGGCAAAATAGTGCGCTATGAATCTAAAATAACATACAAAACATCTTACCTGCTCTAGTATTATAATAAAACTGCGTCTATTCTCAATATTTTTTGTAATTGAATTTAAATATAATTACGAAGGGCATAGTCGTCTTTTTTATTTAACAGACAATACTAAATGTATGTTCGTTTTGGAGTTGTATGAAACTATTATCATCTAAAGTATATCCTGACTGTATTTGTTTTTATGAATATTAATATCAATGGTGTGCAAACAGGTTAGCTGTTTTTTTTGCTGACTATAGCTACTGGTACATAAAATCGACTAACGATAACTTGTAATTGTGAGAACCACAGACTCTAAATAACGACTGAAAATTCATGATAATTCATGAGGTTTTATGGTCTAACATCCCAGCCTCAGGTTGGCAACGCACCATTACTATTTTAAGTGTCTCTAGGTAGCGTGAATTTCTTACAATCAGGAAATCCGTCTGCTTGTTTGCCTTCCAAAATCATAAAAAAAAGAGTAGTGCTGGATTGCTGTAAGCTCCAAAAAGCTGCGAAACATATCAACCAGTACTTACTACGAGGAAGCTTATGCGAAGATATATTTTTTTTATAAAAAAAAAGTTCAAGCGGTTCACTTGAAGGTACGTTATTGACTCTCACCAAATCTCACGATTAATTGTAACACCAAGGTTTAACGATGGCTTGTCAAACAATTTCGTTTTTTTTTTACAAACGGCGTTGTAGATATATTTTCGTAAACCTAGGGCAAGTGTATACGGTATCAAATACTAAGCGATCTCAGTAATATGGGTGAAACAAAGTGTTCTGACTAGTGATCTGCTATGGAAATCAGCAAAGGCTATTGGAACATAGAAGATGGCAAGGGATTTAATTTCTACTTAACAACAAGGTATCAAGCCGATAGAAAATATTTTAGTAACCGCATGCAACGTAGACCATCTTCTATTGAAGATGCTCTACGTTGCATGCGGTCAAATGGAAGGAAGTGATACTGAAGACTCCAATAGGTGAAAGAAGTGGAAACGACGGCTTTAGAATATGAGTGTCATAAAAAACTATAAGTACTGTTAGCACGAAGCTATAACACTACTGGAGGTTAAACTAAAAAAGACCTGAAGTAATTTCCAAATAGTGCTGACTCACTCCAACGTACTGACCTCTATTTCATTTTGACTTTACAATGAAAGACAACAGGAGGCTGATTATGTATTTCAGTTGCCAACTAAAATTAAATGTTATATATCAAATCTAGCTAGCGTACACGCTTAACTATACCGACTAACCGCGAGGCTCGGGTTCGATTCGCGACAGGCGCCATGCATTTGCGTGATGAACATTTAGATGTTTGGATTTCCGGGTCTGGGTGTTTATTAAATTTATTCTGGTATCTATTTAAGTATTTCTAAGTATTAGAACCGTTGACTAACACCCATAACAAAAGCATATATTATAATTTGCTTACCTACTTTGGGGTTAGATTCAATTCGTGTAACTTGTCCAGGGATATTATTAAAAATAATAAAATCGCTGTCAAATTACGTGTTTTACATTTGCTATCTCCAGCGAACAACAGAAATACAATAGAGATAGCAAACACAAATGACGTCATTTGAGGTACACTTTTCCATTATGAGTTGGCAACTGAGTTATATAATCAGCATCAAGTAACCATTTTGAGTTGGCAGCTGAGATACATAATCAGCCCCCAGGTCTTTGTTAGAAGTGTTACTCCAGTAGTAATATAGCTTCAGGGCTGCTACAAACTTCAGAAACTTAATTTATTGACACGATCGGGTTAAACGACAATATTTTATTTAAATAAATTTTAGCGTACGGTACCTTAAATCTTTCGAAGTAGCGAAGACACCTACAAACTTTTGATTGCTCAAACGAGTGTGCTTGGCCAGCTTAGCAAAAACCACTATAATCAATGATCTTATTACCTTACTCTTTTCATCTCCCACCATTATGCTGCGAGACGGCAGACATCTCTCGTGGTGTATTAACGTGATGTATATACACCCAGGATCAGAACCAGGTTCTTAAGTCCTAAGCTCTTGTTACTTAGGTAGGTAATTGTAATGTTATATAAACTTAAAACTATAATTTTCAAAAGCGTGCAATTAGCATTTTGTTTAATTTTACAACAGCAATCACATTGAATCTCGAGCTTATCGGAAAGGATACCAATAAGTAAAAACGTCACATTCAAAGCTCGGTCAAGATCAATAATATCTTTTAGATATTAAACAAGCTTTATCTCTTTAGTCTACGATGTTTTCTGCAAGGTCCATAGATTTCATAAAATCCGTTTTTATCCAAATATTGTCACTACATCCGCATGAACTTCTTTACCGTAGAGGAGTCCAATAATTATTTGAGGAGCAATTCAGATGCATCAGATTGTGATATCGGAGACCTACCTCTACTTTAAATTCAATCTGTAGAGGTATAGAATCATGTGTATAGGATATTCTGTTTAAATTATTTTGACTTGCAAATATTCTGTAGCATGTCAATTGAATGTGATGTACGACAGAAAAAGGGTTTCAAAAAGTCATGTTTAGTAAGTCTATGTTGTTTTGCTTTACAGCATCCTGTATGACTAACGTATTTCTGTCATCAGAATGGTATTAGACATATACAATGCCTATCAATGATTAATTGGCGGCGCGCTGCATCGTTAAAAATATCATATACTGTTTTTATTTTACTTTCCGCAATCTAAATGTCAAAGTCCAATAGGTTCCTACGGTTACACACTTCATACCTTGGACTCCCCAGCTATTAAACTAACTATAAAGAAATAACTTATTATTAAAACTACTTATTCAATCTGTTCTTCCAGATATATCAAACCACATATTTGGTTTTTTTGTGGTAATGGAAGGCAAAGAAGCAGTCGGATTTCCTGATGGTAAGAAATTCACGCCGCCTAGAGGCACCAAAGATATTGCGTTGCCAACTTGTGACCGGGAAGCTAGGCTTCGAGCAAAAGTAAGTTCACGGCTACCTAACCCTCTGAACCAGAACACATCAACGGCAAGCATTGGACGTTACGGCGGCAGGAATAGGTAAAGCGGTGGTACCAAACCGGGCGAGTCGCTGCGAAACTCTACCACCTAGTAGGATTTCACGGTATTAGTGACGGTAATCCTTTGTACGCTTTCTACTAGCTGCCTGG
Organism: Calephelis nemesis; assembly: GCA_002245505.1. Classification (NCBI taxonomy): domain Eukaryota; kingdom Metazoa; phylum Arthropoda; class Insecta; order Lepidoptera; family Riodinidae; genus Calephelis; species Calephelis nemesis. Next base: position 143,104 of record NJDD01003711.1, on the reverse strand, counting down.
CAGGAAGGCAAGACTGGAAGACAGGCTAATTTAAATCAACTCCTCAATTCGATATAATGAAAAAAAATATTTAAGGGGCGTAATACCAAGCTATAAGGCGTATTTATACCTATTTTACAAAAAGTGACCAAAGATGTGAGTAAAGCTTTGCTGACCTGTGATCTAATTGTATGAAGTAGGGGAAAAGTTGTTAGCTACGCAACATTTCAAAGCCATAAAACTCAGAAAAACAGTCTATGTTCACAGTATTGGCGGTTCTTGTCAGCAGATGAGTCCAAATCTCGTCAATTATCAGCGTAGGTAGGTTATAATTTATTTATTTCAATTAATATTCAGCTTTGATTTGGCTTTATCTTAAAACAAAAAAAAATGGAAACTAAATATTTAATTTATTCATTATTCTCTTGGTAGAAATTTTAAATAAGTGTGATCCTCAGGCGCATATAAAACTCCCCTTTTTTCGACATTAGCTTCTGATGGTTTTGGAGTGTCGGGAAACGGCTCAATTTTAAATTTCAACACTAAAGCTGTTATAGTTTGAGTTAAAATCATTTGAGCAAACCTTTGACCTGTGAAATACATATGCGAATTAATTATAACGCAATCAAAGTAAATTTATTAAACAGTATGTAAAGTAAATTAATTAAATCAAGACACAAAGTTATTTTTATTAATAATACTATAGCTGAAAAGAGAAAATTTACAAAATATATAGACTTAGCTCACGAGGTTACTGACATGTGGGATGTTGACTCAACAGTAACTGTCCCGATAGTCGTGACAGTAAACGGTCTAATAGCGATAAGTTTCGACTAACATCTTAAGAGACTCGCGCTGCAACCCTGGGTTAAGGGTCGAATTCAGAAGGCAGCAATTTTGAGGACGGCACACATTGTGCGGAGATTCTTTACTCTGTCATCCTGGCCATTGACGGTTTAGTTGTAAGACCACCGTTTTTGATAATCTGTTTTTTATGTTTATATTTTTAATATTACTTATTTGTTTTATTTTAAATGTATAAACGTAGGAAGTAAGATATAGTGAAAATGAATGATACTAATAATAAAACTGAATCGATAAAATACCCCATGTCGATGTCAGTTGTCGCAAACCAAAGTAGCAGCAAATATTATATCAAGTTTTTCCATTATGTAAAAAAATGATAGCTTATTATTATTGCAGTAATGAAAAGTATTTATTCAATCTTTGTAATATTACAACTCCACCGTAATAGCGACGTTTGAGACGTATATATTAAATTAAACTTGAATCAACTTACCTATGCAATTTCTGGGTCCATTTCCATACGATAAAAACGTATAAGGTACTAAGTTATGTTCATTTTCTGGCAAAAATCTATCTGGATTAAAAGTTTCTGGATGAGGATAATATTTTGGATCATACTGTATGCCAATAACGTTTATTAAAATTGGAGTTCCAGCACTGATGGTCAATTTGTCGTCGATTTCATAGTCATTTTCAGCAATCCTGTCTAATGAACCCAGTGGGGGATATTTTCGTAGCCCTTCTGTAAATTAATGCATTTGCTCAAAATTATCTTTAAGTTTATCTGTACCTATCTTTACGTCATATTTGTAAGTTGATAACTTAATCCTAGCATTATTATAGACTACGAGTATTAACACGTCATGTTGTTCTTAATATTACATTTTCATACTTTTCTGTTTGTCATTTTCATACTTTTTTTTCGTCTGCGACATACTAAATAGTAAGTCTATTGACACACTTTGTAAAGTTATTCGAAATAAGACTAGCGTTTCTTAGGTCGACTTCTTTTGGTAGCTTCAATAGCTTTTCAAATATCTCTAAAAATGTTGAATAGTTTTATTCATCGCCTACCTCAGCGTTGTCACTTTTATAAACAAAACATTCATGCCTATAAATCATATTCACGTTTATAATTCGTGTCAGTAGTACTATTTCATGTTTTGTTTAAATTTACAATAACCGAAAGTGAATTTTAATTATTCAAATATTGTTTAAAGTACAAGCTAATTGTTGTCTGCGACTTCATATACACGTTAAAGTGACTTTTCATGTTTAGTAATGGGAACAAGAGATTTCACAACACTGAAAGTCATTCCTAATAGTGATCCGGGCTATAAACTACTACTACAAAAGATTTTCTAAATTTCCGTTAACCACACTTCGCTTAAAATTGAACAAAGTTTGAGTTAAGTATCCTGAATACAAAACGTAGTAAATTTTTTTTTAAATATGTGCACCTAGAAATTAAGTATTATTACTATTTTATTATGTACTGTTGCATTATGGATATTGCTAGTATTATGGACAACGTTATTTTTTCTAAATCAACCTTACCTTTGATAACACAGTTTAAGTATGTTAGTTCCCCCAAAACTAAAGTATCAAATACATCACTTCCATTTTTTTGTTTTGCTTCAACTAATTCTGCGTACAACTTTTCCTGAAACATTGCATTGTTTGTATTATTTGGTAATTTAAGGAGATGCTTGATTAAGGATAAGAGAAAAAATAATGCTAAAATTACAGCTGGGAGTGGTGTTTCCTAAGACAAAACATGTTAACATTTTTTTTCTATATTGCATTAGTTTCGATACAAACCAGCGTGTTTGAAAAAAAAATTGAGGAATCTGTCTAAATATCATGTAAGTAAGAAGATTCTTAGACACTTAGACTTATTGAGACTTGGACTTACACTCTCTTGACTCTCTGTCTACGCCAAAAGACTTGACGTGAAGATGTGTTTGCATAAGTTTGGTTATATTATTTTGAATATAGTTCTAGATAAACTTAATAAATTGGAATATTAAAAAAAAATAATATGCTGTACATAATTAAGAACTGACTTGAACATTTGGAGCGAAGGCTAGCTCATATAAAATGTACGTCATCGCCACTGCCGACGTGTCAAATCCAGCTTGAAGCATAAGTGCAGCTTGAGCGACTAACATATCTTCCGTAAACACTAAAACAAATACACATTGCTTAAGTATAATTTAAAACTTTTATTTTTTATTTTAAGTAAAATGAATACATGTAATATTTATACCTTCTCCTTCTTTTTCACCTTCTTTCTTTATGTTTATTAAAGCATCAACCAGATCCTTACTTTCCTTGTATTTGTCATTCACTTCTCTCTCAGTTGCGATGGCTTTAAATACTTTTCGAACGTAGGTGTTTGTCAATTTAGGGAAGAACTTAAATCTAAAATTTAAACTTTGGTTCTAAAGTAAGACTAAAACTTTCAAACTAAACATTTTTAATTTTAAGTTATTTAGTTTTAGGAAGTAAATTACTAGCGTATATCTGTTTAGTATTGCTTAAAATCCATGCTTGTGAACAAGTTTGCTTCTTCTATCAATACTTTTTCAATTAAATTCTTTGTGAAACGCCTTGAAACATGTTTAACTTTGTCTAACAATTTAAACAATCACTAAGCAGACAAATAAGCATATTAGCTTTACTGCTTATGATTTAATCTTTCACTTTTCCTTTAATTTCTATCACCTGCATTATGGATTGTACCAACACATCTTTTATACATTATTTTTAGATAATTAGTAAGGTAAAATCTTAGAGGTTAAAAAGAAGTCCCAAACAATTTATTAAATTCATGTGTTCTCTCTAACCTGAAAATTTCAGCGACTTCTGGGAAAAAGAATATACCGCCCATAGATAGTCCTCTATAAATAGTGAACTTCATAATATCCTTAGAGATATCCCTAAGAGGCCCTTCTCCTGTAAGGGTTGCGTTACTTTCTACTCCAAACGATGATATTCCAATGATATCTGTAGTATAGTCAGCTAATATATTCTGTAAAGTATGGAAACGGCAAGTTTAATATACAATTTAAATATTTCTTTGTCTCTATTACGTTTACAACTATTTTGTACAGATAAATTAAATTATACCCGAATATCACTTCGGCCATTTCCTTCCAATTTGATTCGTTGACAAAGTTGTTTAATTTTTTCATGTACTAAATTCTCTTGGTTTTTTAATTTTACAGCAGTAAACAGAACCGCAAGCTGACGTCGCATTTTTGACCAGAAAGGATCCTAAAAATATGGAAAAGTTTACATTATTCTTGCATTGTTCGCTGAAAAAAGGCAACAGAAGCGGTATGTCGAGGCCAGATCATACTAAATATTTTTGGCCTTTTTATCTCCATGAACCAGCTAGTGACCAGAAGAAGTTGTACAGGATTGCAAAAGATTAAATTTTCTCATTTCGGGAGTTCAAGTAGAAGTTCAAAGAGAAAGGTTTATTCTTCCCATATTATCTTATGGAATATTATCATATGTCGTATTATATGTCCCATATTATCATATGTCGGGAATTCACAGGAACCAAGGGACTACTAGGGCGAGAGCTCACAACTTGAAGGTAGTTAGTAAACTATTCAGAAATACCAAACAAAGCCGTAACACCTGATCTAGTCGTACAACCACATCGTAAGACTCATCGTAACAATAAACAATAGTGTAGCTATGTAATCTCTCACTACACTGTTTACAAACATAACCACAATCTCGCACAAACAACTATAGTGTACACCCATTTGTTACTAAGCAAACCATCGTAAACGTTGGAGTAAGCCTGCTACTATAACAACACTACGTAAACACGTCACGGTATCCGTGCCTACGCGAACCCCCGAAGGGGAAAGGGGGGCTCCACCCCGCCCCTCTCACGTGATTACCCACCGAATAATGCACCACCCGTGCCCCCCCGTTAATTAAAGTGCTATCATTTATGTGGTAGAATACAATATTCATTTATTGTGCTTTTCTACACAAACAATCGCGCAAGCGCCCTGCGCCGTCTTATTCACGCAAACACCCTGTCCTGTCTTACGAATTTTGATCAGGTCACGGGTCCTAACGCGAGTTTAGAAGTTTTTACCCATTCCAAAAAAGTGCGCAACGCCGTTTAAGAAGTTTTCACTTAAAAAAATTCATAAAACCAAGACCCGGAAATGCAGACATTTAAATGACCGTCACACAAATGCCGCGGTCGGTCAGTGCAGTTAGGCATGTACACTAGCCACTTGACCAACGAGGCGGTAAATTATAATAATATAAAAATATAATAATAAAGGCGGTCAAAATATAATACTTATACTTTGTAATTATTATTTTAAATTGATTTAGAACAATTCACTGCGATATTCCAGTTTCTGATGGGGACAGTCACGTGTATCATGAGTATTTGAATACATAGATGTCCGTATTTTTTAGTTTAAAATCTAGTAGGCACGTACAAATATCGTTGACTGACATGCCCATATCTTCATCATCTAATTTGCTTACTTCATGGTAATTTAAATTTATGTTATCTGTTTGTGGATATTCATTCATTTATTTAATGTAATAGAAGTTATGCAAAACTTGTCACAGTCTACGTTTCAATGTTAATTAATTTTATACGGAATCATTGAACGCTTGTGATAAAGTAAAAAAAATCTTCTTCGGGCTTAATACTGTCAGCAGACAAGGTTAAACGCGAATGAAAATTATACAAATTATTTGTGTTACATTCTGAACAATTCCTCAGACTTTTACCAAGTCCTACAATGTGATTGACAACAAGCCTTTCGCTGACAGGGCCCAATTTCAAATCACCGGCAACATTATTTTCATTAGAAAATACGCATTTTCAATTTTTTATGTGCAAGATTATAAGTTGAAAACCTGGGACCTCTTTAAGTCTGACACTGGATCGCTAGAGCATAGAGGTGATTCAGCAATTAATACAAGTGTTCGAAGCTTAGAAATAGGAATGTTCGAAGACTGAGCTGCAACATACACGCCAAGTCAAGTGTCAAGTGTTGTATTTCGTGCAGGTCTGCCCACCTCATTCTACGTGCTCTTAAATTACTCTTAAGTAGCTCAATTACTATTAGGTTTTTGATACTCTTGACACAATGTTTGAATAATAACTTAGAGATTTAATAGAAACATATTTTAACAGTAGATAATATTTGAGGTAGCTCCTAAAGAACAAAAAAAAATATCTATAATCTTAATAATAGCATTAAAACTAAATCTATACATGAAATTTTTAAAAACAGTAATACCTACGTAATGTATCCATAATACCATATCCTGATAGAGGATTGTTAAGATTTTTGTCAGTTTGTTTATTCACTTTACACGCGAAAACTGCTGAGAGGAATTTCACAAAATTTTGGCCGTGCATGTAAGATACATTTAAGATACCGTTTGCTTCGTAAAATTGTTCGTTTCATCGCTTACCACGAAAAGTCACTTCAACGTGTGTATGGAGTTGCAAGCAACAATAGTATTTTATTAACGAATATATCTTACATTCGCTGTGAATAAATTGAGGGACCCTAGAGGGTCACTGGGTCCAGAGGAGGCATGTCTGTTTTTGAAGTTTTTCGAATCTTTCACCAGAATTCGTCGAACTAGTTCCGGTGTCGACACTAGCAGCGTGGGCTTCCATATCTTCCATAGTCCCAAATATGGTGTGTCGTATTTTTTATGGATATCAAGCAGCCAAATGCACTGAAAATAGAAAAGGCTTTGTCAACACGTACACTAAGGGCCAGACGCTAGACCTAGCCATGGCCACGTCGCTGGCCACGTTGCAATGGCGTCCCGGTGAGTTATGGCCCTGAAAACAAAACTCACGGAGTGATTTTTATCCGCGGCCGCAGCGGTTGCAGGTCGGCAAGTTTTGTAGAATGTAGATTTATATGCAAAAAGTAAGATCACATTTCACGACGCAATTTTCACCAGCAACGCTCGCGGTTGGTTGTGCAGCCCCAATCTCATGTTAGTCCTGTGCTCTTTAATGAACATGGTTTAAAAAATCTAGGTAGACTGAGTTCCTCGCTACGTTCGACAAAAAAAACAATATGGGAAAAGTTTAATTTGCGCAAAAAAAGTTTTAAATATTTATTGCTATATTTTTTTTGACTATAGTCAAGGTTTACAAATATTTTAAGATTTTTCTTCGGAGTCCTGTTTAACTTTAAAATATAAATCTTTTTCCAGTGTTGGTCCGAGTCCTCGCTGTTACCCGTCGTGGTCCTGTTCATCTGTGTAGGATATGCCGTCTGAAATTCTGCCTGACGGTGTTAAGAGGCAAGCAAAGGCGAAAAGGTTCATTGCCAACAAGACTACTGGTGGTAGAGTGCTGTGTAGCAACTTGCCAAGGTTGGGAGTCACTGCCTTACTTATTTCTGCCGCTATAATGACAGTGTCATGTTCCGGTCCTTAGGACAGGGTAGTCGGTAGAATAGGACAAGTACGATAACACTCAAGCGACAGGACAGTGACGAAACTATAAGATCTATGGTGTCTATAGGTTTCGGTTATCTTTTAGCGTCAGGGGAGCCTTATGCTTGTTCGCTGTATTTTACCAATGAACAAAAAATCAAAATTATCGTAGCCTTTCGGAGAATCCAATTATATTCTTTTTTTTTAATATACCTAGTACAAGTTTAAATTACTAAACATAAAAGATAAAGAAGTCAATCTTTTTCAGTATGTACCTCGCTTTTTATAACTACACGCGGCGGTCGTGCTAGGGTTGCCATTTTTTGCTTAAATACAAAAACTAGTAGTGGTTATTGTATCTAGTCGTTTTTTTTATTATATTGGAAGACAAACAAGCGAACGGATTTCCCGATGATAAAAAATTCCCACAGCCTAGATACACTAAAGGTGGTAATGGTGCGTTGCAACCTGAGGCCGGGATGTTAGGCCTCGAACAAAAGTAAGTTACCCTCCGAACCGGAATACGTCATGACGTTATGGCAGCAGGAATAGGTAAGGTGGTACCAATCCGAGTGAGTCGCTGCGAAACTCTACCACCCAGTCATATGTCACGGTGTTAGTGACGGTAAGCCTATGCTTGCCTTTTACGAGCTGCCTGGCAGAAACTCAGTGGTCTATTCTGTAAAGAAACCAGGACCAACACGGGGGAGGAAGGGACTTGTTTAATTTCATGTTAAGAATAAACCAAAATGAACAGAAATATTAACTGATAGTAACTAAATATGTTAATGATTAGACTTTCTATAGATTACGTTCAATAATTAATGTATCAAAATCTAAAACGTTTTTAGTCTAAAATTTAGTTTTCTAATAAGCAGTAGAGGCACTTTTCAAAGTTTTCATACAAATGATGTAAGGGGACGCTAGCGATTTTTAACCTACTCCAAAAAGGAGAAGTTTCTGATTTCGACCACATGTTTTTTAGTATGTTTGTTACGCGATTACTCGGCCAATAGCTTACCGATTTCGGTAGTTTTTTTAGACAGATAGGTCATGATTTCGAGGTGGTTCCGTATTAGTTTCACTTTCACATGATTTTAGTGAGTGGCCGCGTTCCGATCCGGTTGTAGTTTTTAAAATTACATAGACGCGTTAAAATAATCTTTGTATAGATCTACGTAATAAAGTTATTTTGAATTTAAATTTAGTAATAACGTTATCCGACTAGTGGTTTTTGATTTGTACTTAATGTATGCATAATAATAAGTGTTACTCAGAAAGGAAAACAGTAAAACAAAAAACTCGCCTATATCCCCGAAGATGTAGGCAGAGGTACAACCAGGGCACCTACGACTAGTCGAAGACACTAAGTCCCACAATATGATAGGTGTCACGCCTATCGCCAACCGGGCACATATCCAATCCCGAGCAACGTTTTTTTTATTGGAAAATTGGGAAAACTCTATTTTCATTTTAATGCCCGACCCAGAAATCGAACCAGAGACCTCACGCACTCAAGTCCAACAACCGACCCGCTAGACTTCACAAAGAAAGAATTATCACCGTGACTTGGTACCCAATAAAATATTTGGAGTCGGTTTTTACTGTGCTTAATTATAGCGTCGTAAGCTGATGCATAAAGCTCAGTTTCGATAACGAATGTAATTGTAATCGTCTTTGTGGTCTAGCGGTTCAGTTGTTGGACTTTACTGCATGAGGTCCAGGGTTCGAATCCCGGGTCGGGCAACAAAGAGACAATTGGGGTTTTCCAATTTTCTAATAAAAAAAGGTCGAAATTGGATAAGTGCCCGTTTAGCGATAGGCTTGCCACCTATCACATTGTGGCACTTAGTGTCTTCGGCTAGTCGTGGGTGCCCTGGTTGTGTCTTTGCCTACTTCTTCAGGGATATATGTGAAGACACTTTTTGTTTACTTCTAAATACATAAAATAAAACTGTAGTAGAATGAATTTTGTACATTAAAGACATTAAAAAAGGTCTAGGTGACTAAAATAAGTAAAAAATTACATTAAGATATTTTTGTTTGAATTTAGTTTTGTCTCTTTTTGCTACTACCCATTTCAGTCGTTTAAACCTTTTTTATTCTACTATGGAAGGGACTCAACGCGAAGTGTATTTTATATAATTGTTAAGTTTCATGTAAATAGTAAAGTATCTTCACGCCCATATCCCTGGAGAGGTAGGCAGAGGCACCACCAGGAAACCAATAACTAGCCGAAGATGATATGTAGGATAGTATGTGTAGATAGAATGTGATAGGTAGCAAGCCTATCGGTAACCGGGCACATGGATATGTGCATATGGATATGTGTATATCCCGAGCAACATTTTATTAGAAAATTGGAAAACCCAAATTTTCTTTTGTTGCCCGACCCGGGATTCGAACCCAGAAACTCATGCAGTCAAGTCCAGCAATTGAACCGCTTGTATACAGGTTTACTTACTAATTTTCACGCCAAGTCCCTAAAGAGGAAGGCAGAGAGTATCAATTGTCAAATGACCCCATCCTTTTAAACCTACCTAGCTTCCTTCATACTCAATACCCTTTTCATACAAACGTGCCGGTTTCGGAGACCAACACAGGTATATTATACGTGAGGATCAAAATACTACTTACCTGGTTCATTTTTTGTAAAAAAGTGAGACTTCCGAGAATCGGATGTGGGGGTATGTAGGGTACCCCACGCTTAGCCCAATATCTCTTCACGGACTGCCATTTTAGGTATAACCAAAGTAGAAGTACTGATATCCCAGTAATTAGTAGCCCGGTTGTGACAGGTAATCCAAAGAACATCTTTCTGGAAGAAATAAATGAAACATTAATTTCTTTTCACTCTTTTCAACATTGCGTGTTATAACATAAGTTAAGATCCGAAGTAAGTTCGACCTACACCGAACAGATAATAGGATGAAACCGGATTTATAGCAAACTTAATATATCAGAAAATGTACTAAAAATGGGTTGCCAAAAAAAATAATGGACTTTTTTTTTAATTTTTGAAATGTTTTTTATTCATTAATTAGTGCAATATTAAGATTTTATCCCAACTCAAAGTGGGTATAAGATGAAGTTGCAGACGTTGGGTTGCCTGTTATTTATCTGTACCTAATTAAATCATGTTTTTTATAAATGTTAAAATATTTGCAAACCAAAATATGCTAGAATATGTTGATATACTTAAATATTTTTGTAACATCTCATTTACACGTACATATTCCGCAAATAAATAATTTTCTTTCATTCTAGATTACCATTAGATTAACAGATAATATATTTTTTATTAACAGATAACAGATTAAAAGATAGATAAACAGATAATTGTCGACGCTAGTTACTTTTACGGGATCGGATATTAGAAAAAAAACATATTAACATAATATGTGCAGTTTTAGTACAATTTTATTACAATTTATGTTGATATAATATAGGTTTGCCTGAAAAAAATTGGAAACATGAAAACCATTTTTTTTAATAATTAAAAATATTCGGTCCCGGATTTGTTGAGGCAACCCTCTTTTAATATGATAGCTAATATACTTACTTGAATATAAAATAATATGTTTTATTCAATTATCAGCTCGGTGCAGGTCGATGTAGGTTCGGATCCTTTACTGCCAGTAGTAGTAGGAATAACATATATATATACCTAAAATTGAACCGTTGAAGAGCAATTCTGCACTTTATAGAGATATTAATAAAATCAGTGCAGTTGACTAAAAAGGACTGTCTCTCTGTCTATCTGTCGGTCTATACCATGACCAGGATTTATGCTAAATATATGGAACCGATTGTTACGGAATTTAGCTGGTGGGTACTTTATGTTCAGAGGAAGAATATAGGATACTTAAGATCTATCACTAAAGGTGTTCTAAAGGGAAATAAGATATATTATCCATAGGATGACCATCCTAGCCTGAGGCCTGAGGAGGATGGTCATCCTCCTGCGTAAGTAAGTAAACCGGCTACCCTACCCTCCAACCGAAACACGACATTGACGAGCATTGTCACAGTATGTCCGGGCGAGTCGTTGCAGGACTCTACCACCTAGTAATAATGTCTAAAGTTCAGTTATCCTTATTGGCTGCTACTTGGATCCTTTTTGTTAAATATGTTTCAAATAACTAAAGAGCAAAATCCCTCTAATGTATGCTAATAATTTCTGGTTTGAAAATTTTAAATAAGCATAACAATTGCCTTCTATAGAGCTTTAGAAAATTTGGCATTCTCTAGCAGAAGAATTATTTTATAAACAATGGGTTTTACAAATAAAATATATGCTACACTTATAAACTACCATAGAAATAGCACCATGGCCGTTGCTTTTATTATTTTTCAATTTATTAATCATTTTCAATGATTTACACGTATCAACTGGAAATAGAGACATTACATTTATTAATATGGATTGCCTTAAATTTTTGTATAGTATTTACCACTTGGAGCAGTGTTGCCGTTATAATGCGCAAAAAAAAGTTATTAAAAGTGTGAGCAATTTTTGAAGAAAAAATGATATTCGCATTTGTAATTTTGATATTTTTGTCACACACGTTTAAAATATTTATTGGTTTTGTAATATTGCGTACTAGGTCAATTCCAAGCTTTTAGACCTAGTCCTTAAAGCGAATTTTACTTTACGGTTTTTTCTTAACTCTGTATTATATGATTTCTTATAAGAGTATGTATACCGGCGGTGAAAAATTCACGAGGAAAAAAATTCAGTAATCTGATGCAAATTTATGCGATCCAGTCCAGTGATCCATATTGATTTCCTAGTGAAAAAAACTATATAAAGATAGCGGGATAATTATAAACTGACCCCTACGTATGATAACACGTATTGATAATGTGATTATGTAATAAATTTACAAGTTGCAGTAGTAAATAAATACATATAAGAAAAAAATATATATTTTATATATACAGCAAGATTTTTTTTATCACCATCCAAATTTTTTCTAGGCATAAAGTATCTATAAATAAGTAAATTTATGAAAAAAAAATAGGTATCTAGCATGTAGCTATCTAGCATGTGAGAGCACTCAGCGCGTAGGTACGGTACTTTGTAGACGACTTTGCGATGTCATATCTTAATATTTTAGTATTGAGGGATACTAAAAGAAAAAACACGTCTTTAATTATTTTCACTTAAGATCAACATATTAAAATTTGGATGGTGATTAAAAAATCAGGGTGTATAATTAGGTGTTATTTTATCACGTATAGTATATTTATTAACTAAAAAGTGTCAATTATTGTACTTGGATTATTTTGTACAAAATGGTGGCCCCAACTTAAAATTAATACTTAACATTTATTGGTTTGAAATAAAGGGAAGTTTAATACGCAAAATGGAAAAAAATGTTTTTTACTTTTGAGTTCGTATGTTTGAAGCGGTTCATATTTTTAATATATATTTATTTCCTTTTTTGTATTCGTAGTTTGGTTTTAATAGTATCTACCAATTGATATTGTTTTTATTGTTTCACCTCTGTGGTCTAGCGGTCTAGGTATTGAATTTGACTTCATAAGGTCCTGGGTTCGATTCCCGGGTCGGGCAACAAAAAGATATGTAGTCTTTCCAATTATCTAAGACAAAAATATTGCTCGGGATTGGATATGTACCCGGTTGGCGATAGGCTTGCCACCTATCACATTGTGGGACTTAGTGTCTTCGGCTAGTCGTGGGTCTGGTTGTGCCTTTGCCTACCTCTTTGGGGATATAGGCGTTACTTTTATGTATTTTGCGCGAAGTCAAACCAAGGCCTTTTCACATATGAAAAAAAACCATTGAGAATATACCTGTACAATTACTGAAATTTAATATTTGCTAGTTTTACAGTTAACGTACATAAAAGAACCTCTAGTTTATTCCTAAATAATTATAGGTATTTAATAAACTTAAAACTCACATTTTTTTAAACACACTTATTTAACAACAAAATATTTTACCTTATTGCGGCGTAACTAGAAACTTTGTTGTATTTCGATAATTCTCGTATACGGTTTTTATGCAAATCACCATTTTTTTTGTTTTTATTATAAGTTTCATGTTGCAGAGAGATAATGAAAATGGAGATTTGGACAACTTCCTACGGTCATTATAAAACGCAGTATGCTCTATATTTTCCATCTCCGGTACGTAGGTAAATTCTTATTATAATTAATAACAATTACTAGAAAACCCCCTTTAGCTATGCTGTTAATAAAGCATTTTAGCGTCATTATACTTTAAGATTTAAAAATATCCCTACTGTGAAAATTTCGAATATTTCTGCAAAACAATATTAAAAAGGCATATCTAATTTAGGTTTTAAATCAATTACTGATGTTTTTTGACTTCGCAAATGATTTTTCTTTGAGAATGTTTGCAAATTTAAACATTAAATTGCCATAAATATGCTTTAATCGACAAAACCTTTGGGCCATTAAAATAGTGACAAGAAAAAGTTTAAAATGTAAAATAGGATTTTTAGTCATAAAAACACCATTTTATTGTGACTGGTACCCTTACCGGAAGTGAACCATACATTGATCATAAATAATAAATAAATAAATCCCTAGACAAGCTACACAAGTTGAAACAGCTGATCCCAAAGTAAGCAAAGTATATGCTTGTGTTATGGGTGTTAGTCAACGATACTACGACATAGAAATACTTAAATAGATACCAGAATTTTAATAAACACACATCACACAAATGATTCCTCCGTCGGGAATCGAACCTGAGCCTAGCAGATGGTCGTGGTTAGGCGTGTACGCTATCCACACAACCAACGAGGCGGTCAAATCATAATAATTTGGTTTTTGTAGTTTTTAGTTTTAGTAGAAACTGTAACAGACACACTAGTTATTTGATTGTTTTAATTGGATTTATGTTCATTTGCAATCTTGTAAAAATAATAACGAAACTTATTCAGTATTGGATTTGCACTCGTACAGAAAAATTGTAGTACCACCACCAACAGCAGAAACACATACACACGCACACACACACACACGAACACGTCTAACTGTAACACTTCTCTTTTTGGTGTAATTTAAAAAAAAGTGGGTTATGTCTCCTATCTTCGAGTTACAAAACAGACCAGCTCAGTTGTACCGGTATTAGTGTTTTATCTGTTAGGTTTCATATATGTTGAAAAACGAAATAAATACCCATAGTGCGTCTAATATTCATTCCGGTGCTCACAAATGAGCTAAAGAACTTCAACAACTGGACAGATTTGGATCTTTAAATTATAGCTAAGAACCAGCTCCATACTGCAACACATAAACGCACGCATGGACGCTTATAGACAGACACACACACACACACACACACACACACGTTAGAATTAATACATATAATAGGTATAATTTTTAATCGTGTAGACTAAAATGACATTTGGTGGTTTGCCAGTTTACTGTAACTTGAAAATAGGGTTGTACCTAAGTTGTCGCATACTCAACTTCACTCACAGGAGTTCAGTCATATATATTAATAAAAATAAATTACTACTACATTACAAAGTTTATTACCAAATTGATGTGTATCGGAAGAATCATAAATCCTAACTTAAACTTAAAAAAAATATTTGGAAAATAAAAAATACTCCAATACAACCAAAATAGTATAATAAACTTTACATTTTATGTAAATTTTTCAATTTTCATAAAATCTACACTGTTAATAAAGATGAATTTTTAAATTAACTTATAATTAGTTATAGTTTGCTACTTGTAGTTGTTTTGACATTGTAAGAACAATTAGCCGAAACATTTTTAGTATGAATAAAAATATATTAATAAAAATTAGAATATATTTTTTTTATTGAAATTTCTTACATGTGAAGGTATTACTATTTACTTACAAGATTTCCCATAACACAAATTTTCTAAATATTAATAAACCAATTTTTTTATTGGAATTTTGATTGATTTTATTTTTCAATATTACTGAAAACATGTATTTTGTTTGCGACTTTGTAGTCTAGTAGTTTGGCGTCGGACTTGACTTCTTGGGGGTTGAGGTATACCACTACGAACTGTAACCACTAATTAGTGCTTATGAAATATTCTGAAATATGATTTATTTATGTCATAGGAAGGCAAACAAGCAGACGGATTTCCTGGTGGTAAGAAATTCACGCCGCCTAGAGACACCAAAGATGGTAACGGTGCGTTGCCAAATTAAGGTCAGGATGTCAGGCCTCGAGTGAAAGTAAGTTTACCGGCTACCTTACCCTCCGAACCGAAACACGTCATGACGTTATGGCGGCAGGAATAGGTAAGGCGGTGGTACTAATCCGGGCGAGTCGCTGCGAAACTCTACCACCTAGTCAGATGTCACGGTGTTAGTAAAGATAAGCCTATGCTCGCCTTTTACGAGCTGCCTGGCTAGAAAGGCAGATGGTCTATTCTGCAAAGGAGCCCGGACCAACACGGACTAAACCATCTTTTATATTATGATGGTCATTGCTACAGAACCCTTCATAGACGAATCCGACTCGAACTTGACCGCTATTATTGTTACCTGTTACGACCCAGAAACTGCAAGGCCGACTTACGCCCAATATTAATAATCAATCCTAATCCAAAACTTGCTGTCCAAGATTGATATTTTGATCCATTTTTATGATATCGCTTGCCAATAACATATCTGAGGACAGGATTTATATGGCAATTAGGTATAGGATAGGCCGGCGGATAAGCAGCTATCTAGATTGCTTGAAATCCATCTTTAGAGAAATATTTTTAACATTGGCCGTTAAAGATAATAAGTTTTGATTTTTCTTAGCCCTGAATAGCAAAATAACGACATTTCATATTATTTCAAAAATTAAGTTTTGAAATTCGTGTGTCATAGGGCGGTTGGCATAAAGTTCATCGAAAAGGCTGATTTAAAAAAAGTACTACTAAATTCAAAGATTTTAAAACAATTTAAGAGACAAAAATGTGTTAGCTGTTTTTTAAGTTATTTATTTTATTTGTCTGCAACGTGTTCTTTGATAAGTATAATCTTATTCAGTGTTTGTTATCGTAATATAAAAATGTCCAGTGACCCTTGCACATAAAGTTCATTTCACAAGATTTATGTATTTACAATTACGTTTGGCCAAACTAAGGCGATAGCTATTATTAATAAACGCGGAGTAAAGTACCCCAAGGTTCAACTGTGTTGGTTCGGACTCCTTTGTAGAATAGACCATCTGCCTTACTTGCTAGGCAGCTCGTAAAAGGCGAGCTTAGGTTCACTGTCACTAACACTGTGACATCTGATTAGGAGGTGAGTTTAGCAGCGACGCGTCTGGATTGGTACCACCGCTTTACCTATTTCTGCCGCCATAACGTAATGACGTGTTCCGGTTCTGAGGGTAAGGTAGTCGGTAAACTTACTTTTGCTCGAGGCTTAACATCGTAACAGGTTGGCAACGCGCCATTACCACCTTTGGTGTCTCTAGGCAGCGTGATTTTCTTAACATCAAGGAAATCAGTCTGCTTGTTTGCCTTCCAATATCATAAAAAATGACAATGTACTACAATCTATAGTATTAACTTAATTTTACTCCTACCTTAGTCCATGTTTATTAACAAGACGAATACTGTATAATGCCTGGTTCCTACATTCAAAAAACGAGCCGTTTTGATTACGGATGGTAGTATTTTGTACGCTTAGTAAGATTACTTCTAACGGTTGCTCGTTTCCGACTATATTGGTAACGCTCTATTACTTTTGAACAAACTACGAATGGTTTAGCTGACGGATTACGATTCGTTGATTATAGGAACCAGGCATATGACGCCTAGCACATCTAATGGTCAATACTAATAACCTATTAAAGATAAGATATCGTGATATTTAAGATTACCTGTTGCTAATGTCATTTTTCAATAAATAACAAAATAAGGCATATCTATATCTGTAGATAGGTTATCAGTAATGGCCGCTAGACGACCGCTATGCGGAAACGTAGCGTCAGCAACGCGGGACACACGCGACTAGTGGTCACACGTGTGTAGATTATGTCGCGAGTATCTCGTTATTTATTTCTTAAATTTTTATTTCGTTGGAATTTCAAATTTGTAAAAGTATCTTCACGCCCATATCCCCGAAGAGGTAGGCAGAGGCACAATCAGGGCACTCACGACTAACCGAAGATACTAAGTCCCACAATGTTATAGGTGGCAAGCTTATCGCCAACCGGGAACATGACACAAAATTGGAAAAACATAAATTTTTTTGTTGCCTGACCCGGGGCCTCATGCGCTCAAGTCCAACTACTGAACCACTAGACCACAGAAGCTGTTACTGTTTTGTAAATAAGTTATATACGGCGTATAGTGAGAATTCAACTTTAACGCGCTTCTCAGCGCCCATTTTCATTTTTTCTAAGGAATGTGAGCAATTATAGTAGGTATATAGACTTCTAGGTAGTGTTCACAAGTGTGGCTCACCTACAGTTTATTCTGTCGCCTTGTGGCCCTGGTTTATAGTATCAACTTAATTTTACCCCTACCTTAGTCCATGTTTATTAATAAGACGAATAGTGTATATGACGCCTTATACATCTATTGTCCAATACTACCTATTGAAGATAAGAGAGCCTGATATTTAAGATTAGTTGCCAGTTGCTGATTTCATTTTTCAATAAATAACAAAAGAAGGCATATCTATATCTGTAGATAGGTTATCAGTATTGGCCGCTAGACGACCGCGATGCGGAAACGTAGCGTCAGCAACGCGGGACGCACGCGACTATTGGTCACACGTGTGTAGATTATGT
>NJDD01003711.1:109360-124023 GCA_002245505.1 Calephelis nemesis | reverse complement strand
AGTAGGATAAATGCGGTCGAAATGAGAGCACTACGGAAAATCTATGGTATAACGTTCGCTGACCGCATTCGTAACAGTGAGATCCGAGAAAGAGTGGGATTAAAAGAAAGTGTTTGTGTTATAATGCGAAATCGCATGCTCCGCTGGTTCGGTCATGTGGAAAGAATGACAGTTATAAGATTGAAAAAGCAGATATGCAATGTGAATGTGGATGGATGTAGGTACCCGGGGAGACCAAGGCTGACATTTCACGATCAGATCAATCAAATTTTATCCGAGGGTGGTATCAAGAGTCTCCGAAACCGGCGTGTTTGTATGAAATGTGAAGAACGCAAGACAGGTTTGTCAGGATCGTGAGGTCTGGCACTCGGTACTCTCTGCCTACCCATAAGGGACTTGGCGTGAAGATATGTATGTATGTAAGATATGTTTATAATATTTGTGTGTATTTTATTAAAGCTTTTAATAACTTCTTTGCGACATCGCTTTTCAGCACATGGGTGAAGAATGTAATGTAATATGTTATTTAAATTATTTGTTTAGGTTAAACAGGTGGCAGAGTCGGATTAGTATATTATCTTCATTTAATTTTTAGTTTAAATGTAGGGAGATGCATTTTTTATATAATATTGGAAGGCAAGCAAGCAGACGGATTTCGTGGTAGTAAGAAATTGACGCCGCCTAGAGACACTAAACGAGTACCTAATGGTGCTTTGCCAACCTGGGACCCGGATGTTGGGCATGATGTGACATCTGACTAGGTGGTAGAGTTTCGCAGCGACTCACCCGGATTGGTACCACCGCCTTAGCTATTCTTGCCGCCATAACAAGTTCATGACGTGTTCCGGTTCGGAGGGTAAGGTAGTCGGTAAACTTACTTTTGCTCGAGGCCTAACATCCCGGCCTCAGGTTGGCAACGCACCATTACCACCTTTAGTGTCTCTAGGCGGCGGGAATTTCTTACCATCAGGAAATCCGTCTGCGTGTTTGCCTTCCAATGTCATAATAAATCCATTTATAGAAAGTAATAATAGAGATACCTAGTCCTATGATGAAGGGCACGCAATCTGTCAAAAACCACGTGGGTTAATAAGATTTCTTTCTTCGTGTTTTGATGTTTCCATTTAATATTGCTTGCACGATTTCGTCTAATTATTTTCTTCCTAATATTTTTGCTATTAATAAAAAAATCTTAACAAAATAAAGGTTAACATAAAATTGTTGATGGGTAACTGTTGCAGTCAACTAAAATACCAAAATCCAAAATTGCAATTTTTGAAAGAACAAAGAATACATTTACTGGCGGATGACTTCACCATACATAATAAAATAGAACTAAAAAAAAATTGAAACAAGAACTTGAATCCTCAATAGCTCAAATGGTTAGAGCATTCGTCGGCTTAAGACGAAAGGTTACAGGTTCAAGTCCTGTCTGAGGCGAAACTTTTTCTTTCTTTAAAATTAATTGAAACAAGGATATCTACTGAAAAAATACAAAAAAATTAGGTGTGGCAGAGTGTAAGTAGTAGTCATATAACGGGGAATAACTCAGTGTTTTTGTTGAGACATGATGTGTCTCAAGTCTTGTTTTAACTATTCCCCATTGTATACAATTAAAGCTATCCTCAACATCAGTACATTATATTAAAAATGCTTTTTGCTGCCTGTCTCTTTCCTTTTTTTATTAGGTACCTATATCTTTAAAACTACGCAATGGATTTTGATACGGGTTTTTAAAAGATAGAGCGATTCAAGAGGAAGGCTTATTTGTATAATATAGAAGTTTGTCTACTAGTGTGGAGCTGGGGTTTGCTGCTAGTTATACATAAATAAATATCTCATGACAAGTTACACAAATTGAATCTAACCCCAAAGTAAGCAAATTATTTTCCGCAAGCAAAAAAGCAAAGTTATGGGTGTTAGCCAACGATTCTAGTACATAGAAATACTTAAATAGATACCAAAATAAATTTAATAAACATTCAGACCCGGAAATGCAGACATCTACATGTTCATCACACAAATACCTGCCCCCGTCGGGAATCGTACCCGAGCCTCACGGCTGAGCGGTGTAGTAAAGCATGTATGCTAGCAACTCGACCAACGAGGCGGTCGATACATAGTCAACACTAAGTCACTTTAGTATTATATATATCGATGCCTAATTTTTTAGAATGTTCAAATGAAAATGGTAAACTTACTTTTGTTCAAGGCCTAACATCCCGGCCTCAGGTAGGCAATGCACCATTACCACCTTTGGTGTCTCTAGGCGGCGAAATTTTCTTATCATCAGGAAATCCATCTGCTTGTTGCCTTCCAATATCATAAAAAAAATGAGCGTCTGTCTGTTGGAAATGCAAAATTAACTATAAGAACGTGTATTTTTTTCCATCAGGGTGAATTTCATCTACCATCGACTTTATTGGCTCATACACAAACACAATTTCAACATTCTGTCGTTTAATCAAATGTACACATTTATATTTATATTATTTTCCCGTGTTCCGGGTTCCTTTACAGAATGGACCATCTGCCCTCTTGCCAGACAGTTTGTAAAAAACGAGCTTAGGCTTACCGTAACTAACACCTTGAAATCTGACTAGGTGGTAGAGTTTCGCACCAACTCGCCCGTATTAGTACCACCGCATTACCTATTCCTGCCGCCATGACGTTAGTGCTTGCTGTTGACATGTTCCAGTTAAGAGAGTGAGTAAGCTGGTAAACTTACTCTTGCTCGAGATCTAACATATCGGCCTCATGTTGGCAATGTACCATTAACACCTTTGGTGTCTCTAGGCAGCATGAATTTCTTACCATCAGGAAATCCGTCTGATATGAAGGCAAACTCTAATATGGTAAAAAAATATGTAACCAACAATAAATCTCTTCAGTATCATACATTATATCAGCATTTTTTAGAATTATCGAATGACCGTCTGTCTGTTGGAAATGCAACATCTATGCTAATATTATAAAGAGGAAAGGTTTGATTTTTTGTTTGTTTGAAATGAATAGGCTCCGAAACTACTAGACCGATTTCAAAAATGATTTCACCTTTAGAATGCTCCATGATTTCTGAGTGACATAGGCTTTGTTTCGTCTAAATCGATGCAGTAAAAGCCAAGTTACGCAGGAAAAGCTGCGTGAAACTGCTAGTTAACTATAAGAACGTGCATTTTTTGCCTTCAGTGTGAATTTTTGTCTCATACAAAAGTGCAATTTTAACATTTCGTTGTTTAAATGATAATCAAATATAAACATTTATTTGTTTATCTAAATACCAACTAGTCGCATATTGATGAAATTTTAATGGCGTCAACCGGAAAGACTTGTTTAAAAAAACACCATAAAGTTCTGCAAGTACCACATAAAATATAGAATATATTTTTATTCACTTTCATCTTATAAGAGGCATTTGTGACGAGTCTATAAATATTTTTTTTTTTATTATATTGGAAGGCAAACAAGCAGACGGATTTTCTGATAATAAGAAATTCACGCCGCCTAGAGACACCAAAGTTGATAATGGTGCGTCGCCAACCTGAGGCCGGGTTGTAAGGCCTCGAGCAAATGTAAGTTTACCGGCTACCTTACCCTCCTAACCGGAACACGTCATGACGTTATGGCGGGAGGAATAGGTAAGGCGGTGGTACCGATCCGGGTGAGTCGCTGCGAAACTCTACCACCTAGTTAGATGACACGGTGTTAGTGACGATAAGCCTTTGCTCGCCTTTTACGCGCTGCCTGGCAGGAACGCAGATATTCTATTCTGCAAAGGAGCCCGGACCAACACGGGGAAGAACACTAACAACACTATATAATACTAAAACTACCACCGGATAGGAACGCGGCCACTCACTGAGAAGATCCGGCAAAAAACTTAGCGGACTGTTTTTTTTCCTAATTCTATACATTTTTTTAGTATTACATCACATATAATTACTAGTAAGAGATTGGTATAAGGAGCAATTAATCCCAAATTAATCCCAAGTACTCTTATCCGACAGATATTCAGCAACGGTATAGTAACCTTTTTTATACAATTTTACTATGACACATTTTTTTTAATTTATTTAATGGCAGGTCTTTTACAAAATCGGGAAGTTTATTGTAAAAGCGTATACATTGGCCCACAAAAGTATGACTAGCTCTGTGGAGACGGGACTACATATACTGCGACTGTAACACTGTATAAAGTGCTACACTGTATAAAGTCGAATTGTATCCTTTTTTATTTGAAGTCGATTGAAAAAACTAAATGAAACTAGTATTTCCTTGACGCTATTGGTGGATCGATAGTGCGTCCATTTTGATGCAAATTTCGGCCGGGTTCAATGGTAGGGCATTTAGGTTACACTTAATTTACAGTGTATGGGCAGGAAGGTTTGCGTGTGTACAGTTGTTTATACGTTTAGTTAAGTTTTAATTTTTTTGTATTCTGTGATCTAGCGGTTCAGGTGTTGGACTTGACTGCATGAGGTCCCGGGTTCGAATCCCGGGTCGACCAACAAAAAAAATTGGATTTTTCCGATTTTCTAGTAAAAAAATGTTGGTCTGGATTGGAAACGTGCCCGGTTGGCGATAGCGTTGCCACCTATCACATTTTGGGACTTAGTGTCTTCGGCTAGCCGTGGGTGCCCTGGTTGTGCCTCTGCCTACTACTTCGGGGATCTGGGCGTGAAGATACTTTTTTTTGTATACTGAGATAATCAAAGAACTACGTATCCTTATTTCGCAGTCATGCTGTAAGAATATAGACATCGCTCATTGAGATAATTGTATAACTAATCTAGCCCGTGGAACTAATAGTTGGGTACAAAAAAATATCTTCACGCACCTATCCCTAAAGGAATAGGCAGACGTACAATATGGGCACTCACGACTAACCGAAGACGCTTAGTCCCGAAATTTGATAGGTGGCAAACCGGACAATGTTATTGTATTGGTATTTATACTATAATATATTATATTATATTTACATATAATTTGTATCGTGTAATTATTTCACTGTTATATGCCCACAATAATGAACTCCCACAAAAATGCACTGACTCCTCATTATTTGCTGGATATTTAACCAATCATATCATCCCTACAAAGTATAAAACAAAGTCGCTTCATCTGTCCCTATGTCTCTTTGTATAAAAATAAATTAAAAATAAATAAATATCCTTGGACAAGTCACACAAACTAAATCTAACCCCAAAGTAAGCAAATTATATACTTGTGTTATGGGTGTTAGTCAACGATTCTAATACATAGAAATTCTTAAATAGATACCAGAATAAATTTAATAAACACCCATACCCGGAAATGCAGACATCCAAATGTTTATCACACAAATACCTGCCCCCGTCGGGAATCGTTCCCGAGCCTCGCGGTTTGTCGATGTACTTAGGCGTGTACGCCAGCCACTCGACCAACGGATTTTAATTGAACGAATTGATGCGTTTTTTTATAGATAAAATGACTGAAAGAAAAGTTTTCTGTATATTTTATATCCGCGAGAAGCAGGGGCAGGCTGCAAGTTCATAATAAGAAAATCAAATTTATCGTCAAAACAAAACATATAATGGTTATCTGGAAAAAAAAAGTAACTACAGAATTCAACATCCATAGTTAAGACAGGGACAATGTCTGTCGGGTCGGGAATTTAAAAATTGTGTGTTTTTTTATGCTCAAAATATGTCTGGCTGTATTTTGACCACAAATTACACTTTGTATTATTTTTAATTGCTCAAGAGAGAAAGAACAAGAAAAATTTCAAAACGTTGTTAAAGTTACGGTATACATGTATCTTAATATTTTACTTTTTAAGCAGTTGTCGCCTCTGTGGTCTAGCGGTTCGGTTATTAGACTGAGGTCTCGGGCTCGAATCCCGGGTCGGGCAACAAAAAGAAAATTGATTTTTTCCAATTTTGTAATAAAAAAAAATGTTGCTCGGGATTGGATGTGTGTCCGGTTGGCGATAGGCTTGCCACCTATCACATTGTGGGAATTATTGTCTTCGGCTAGTCGTGGGTGCCTTGGTTGTGCCTCTGCCTACCTTTTCGGGGATATGAGCTTAAAAATATTTTTTTTAAAAATTGTCTCATATCATAAAACGTCTCTAATCACAAATAATAAATAAATCTCTCTTTAATATTACGCTTTTCAAGAAGCAAATAATCTCCCAACTCCGAGATAATAAGCAGAATTAAAAAAGGTGAGTCAAACGACAGGACTGAAACACGCGGAAATCATTTACATAATGTGCTCCCGTGATCTGTCAAAAACATGTCACTTTACAGTATTACGGGGGACAATTACTTCGTTTAAACATTTGACATGTTTTTGAGTATTATACTTTTGTAGTGTCGTCATTTCCAACCGACTTCAAAAAGGAGGTTTTCAATTCGACTGATGTCACTTTACAGTATTGTGGAGGAAAAATTTACTTCGTTTGAACAATTGACATGTTTTTGAGTATTATACTTTTGTAGTATCGTCATTTTGAACCGACTTCAAAAAGGAGGTTTTCAATTTGACTAATGTGAGTTTACAGTATTACAGGGGAAAATTTACTTCGTTTGAACATTTGACATGTTTTTGAGTATCATATTTGGAGTTTTGGCGCCATCGTAAAGGAGGTGGTAGTATTTTTTTCATTATTATTAAATTTCGGTTTATATTGAGTGAAATTAGTTAATTTAGGTGGGAATTAGATTATTTTTGTTCAGTGAAAGTTGAGAAATGCAATAACTATGAAGAAATTAGTTTGTCGCGTATTTCCTCGCTACCATGAGCACTAGATGAGCTTGAGTAACGAAGCCACCGCTTTACTCAAGACTCTGACCTGACATGACTTTGTACATAGTGACTAATACGACTGTAAGAAAAAACGACTGTATAAGAATTAACTAACATCTTATTGGCTAAATAAGTCGTGAAAAACGATTGAAAGCCATATTTATAGAAGAAGAAAGAAAGAAAAGAGCCCCTTAAATACTCGTATTATACTTATGTGCTGTCGTCATTTTTAACCGACTCCAAAAAAAGAGGTTTACAATCAGACTATTTGTTTTTTTTGTATGTTTGTAACACGATTATTCGGCCAATAGCTAACCTAATTTTAATGATTTTGATTCTTTGTAGCGTCGTCGTAAACGACTCCAAAAAAGGAGGTTTTCAATCCGACTGTACGTTTTTTGTATGTTTGTTATGTGATTACTCGGCCAATCGTTAACATTTTTTTTAATAGAAGGCACAACAAGCAGATGGATTTAATGACGGTGACAAATTCACGCCGCCTAGAGACACCAAAGGTGCGTTGCCGAACTGGGGCCGGAATGTCAGGCCTTGAGCAGAAATAAGTTTACCGACTGTTCTACCTTCCATACCGGAACACGTCAGCGGCAAGCACTGACGTTATGGACACAGGAATAGATAATACGGTGGTACCAATCCGGCCAAATCGCTATAAAACTCTACCACCTCTGTAGGATGACACGGCGTTAGTGTCAGTAAGCTTATGCTCGCCTTTTACGAGCTGTCTAGCAAGAAAACAGATGGTCTATTGCACAAAATTCTCATCAGCGTAAATTTCTTACCACCAGGTTGACTGTCTGCTAGATTTCCTTGGGATATCATAGTAAAAAATATGATAGATTTGCACCATTGGACTTGCACCCCGACCACAGAACAGCAATCCACCTGCAGCATCTAAATACTATCTATTGGCTGCCTTATTTTTTACCGGGCCCTGTGCTTTTTCGCTGTTTTTATACGTTAAATATAAACGTACAAGTTTATGATTAATCAAATGAAAATATTAGTAAGAGGATCATAAAAGATAGGTATTAATAGTAGAATTTACACTCTTCATCGTCAGCACGTAGTTGGTATCTATATTTAATGGTGTACAAACTTTTTAATATAAGTTTGACGTGTCTGTGTCTCTCTGTGTTTGTGTCTTTGTGTCTGTCTGTTTGTATAGTAAAGCTATTATGTATAGTTATTTGTTGTTTATATTATGTAAATACATTAATGTAATGCACTCATTGCCAATAAATTTATGCATTTGGAATCACCTTTCTAAAATGTCTGTTGTCATAAAATGATAAATCACGTGTTTTTATATAAAAATGAAGTTTAAGATTTAAACTGTACAAGTTACATACTCTATCACTTTTGTAGTTAAAACCAGTCTGGTAAATGAAACAAATGGCACATAATATAGACTCTATCACTTGTGCACTGTGACTTTACTTACCAGTCAGACTTAAACAAAACAAGTGATATGGACTAGGGGCTTGCCCACAGACATCACACCGTACGAGAGAACACACAAAAATAAATATATTGTTTTTTTTTTAAAGTCCAGGGGTCGTGACATTTGAACGTTTTAAACGTTAATTTTTGATAGTAGGGATCTATATAGACAAAGATGAGCATATTCCATAACGGCGATCGTCATGAACGTATCTACAAAATTGGACATAAAAAGTTGTCAAACAGGTGGAAGGAAGGTCGCTACCGATTTTTAATGGGTTTGGTACATTAGTCTATCTGGTTAGGTCAACTAGTGACATTTAGGATACCTACACTAACCTACACAGACAGTCAAGGTTTTCCAAGGTTAATGCTTATGCAATCACGGATATGACCGCGACAGGGCGGCGCCGCCGCTGTGGAATGCAGATGAAAGGGGGATGCGCGCAGGTATAATAGGGCTTGCATTATCACAATCACAATCATAACGAAACTTAACGCCTATCACATCGTAACGTGTGTGAACGTCAAGTTAATATTAGCATGAACCAGGAATTATGTGAGACCCAACGACGACGCTGTTCCCAGCGACGAGAAAGATCTAGAAGTAGATATGACGCAAGTACTTGACAAAGTCCTATTGAATCCCGAGACAAATGCGGAGCAGGACGAAACGGAACTGAATGAGAACGATGACGACTCTCCCCAGAGGAACGACAACTCGCCAACATCACCCCAGCCGGAACACCAACCGCCCATCACGCCGCAGAACCAACGATCTCAAACGCCTGTGACACCCGTGCAGACGCCCATGAAGAATAGGAGTCTTTCATTGAAGAGGCCAGTGGCTGGTTCAGCGAACCACGTGAACCCCACGAAGAAGGTTACTCCAGCAACCTCAGCGACGAAACAGGCCTATGGTGCTCTCTGTATCACACAATGTGCCAACGACGGACTCAATCAAAACGATCTAAACGCGGTCCTTGGAAAGTCATCGCTATACATACACTTACAACAAGAGACCATAATCATCTCATTTACATCAGTACCGCAAAAAACTGGGGGTATAATAACATCCTTGGTAAAGCTATTAGAACACAACAATACAAATATTCTCAAATTACATGTGCTAATTGCCTCCTTGAGTACATTACTACCGGCCCTCATCGTACAACATTACGCCAAGTTCTCACCAATTGTGACTTCGAAGTGGCAAAATGCGTCACTCATAAACATGGTTATCGAGTTAACATCCAGTAAAAAGATAAAACTAGAAGTGCCGAAGGGGGAAATAACCTTCTTCACCTGCAAGGCACAACATCGAAAACTTAACTCTCCTAGTTTTATCTTGTTACTGGATGTTAACTCTATAACCAAGTAATGTACTCAAGGAGGCAATTAGCACATGCAATTTGAGAACATTTGTATTGTTGTGTTCTAATAGCTTTACCAAGGATGTTATTATACCCCCAGTTTTTTGCGGTACTGATGTAAATGAGATGGTAAAGGTCTCTTGTTGTATGTGTATGTTTAGCGATGACTTTCCAAGGACCGCATTTTGATCGTTTTGGTTGAGTCCGTCGTTGGTACATTGTGTGATCCAGAGAGCACCATAGGCCTGTTTTGTCGCTGAGGTTGCTGGAGTAGCCTTCTTCGTGGAGTTCACGTGGTTCGCTGAACCAGCCACTGGCCTCTTCAATGAAAGACTCCTATTCTTTATGGGTGTCTGCATGGGTGTCACTGGCGCTTGACGTCGTTGGTTCGTATCGGCGGTTGGTGTTCCGGCTGGGCTGATGTTGGCAACTCGTCGTTCCTCTGCGGGAGTCGTCGTCGTTCTCATTCAGTTCCGTTTCGTCCTGTTCCGCATTCTTCTCGGGATTCTTCCAGATCTTCCTCGCCGCACGGGATCAGTGTCGTCGTTGAGGCTTCCGTAATTCCTGGTTCTTACTAATAATAACTCGACATTAACACACGTTACGATGTGATAGGCGTTAAGTTTCATTATGATTGTGAATGTAATAATGGAAACCCTATTATAAGTGGACGCGTCCCCCTTTTCACCTGCATTCCACAGAGGCAACACCTCACTGCTGCGGTCA
This sequence comes from Calephelis nemesis, assembly GCA_002245505.1. NCBI lineage: Eukaryota > Metazoa > Arthropoda > Insecta > Lepidoptera > Riodinidae > Calephelis > Calephelis nemesis. The sequence goes on along the minus strand of NJDD01003711.1, from coordinate 113,674 downwards.
TATCAGCGATTGCGCGAGAGTTAACCTCTGAAAAACATCACTGTCTGGTGTAGGTTATGTAGGTGTGTAGGTAATGTAATAATGGAAACCCTATTATAAGTGGGCGCGTCCCCCACATAGTTCAGTTGTTCTATTCGGTGGAAGAGTGAATCATCAAAAAATATTGTAACATGTATGGAGGTGTTGCATCATATCAAATGTAGTAGTAATAAAATAACATTTTTTTAAAGTGTGGGAAATGCCCTCGGATACTCACCATTCTCAGGGGAGAGCAGCGGGCTATCTCGGACTCGAACTGACTTAAAACCATAAGATGACCTTCGCGCCGCCCAGTTAGGAACGAGATGGGGTCGCGTTGGCTTTCACCATCTCGCTCGGCGGCTACAGCCCGGTCCATGCCGGGCCTCCTCCCGCGCTGACAGAGGAGCAACTCTGGCCATTGGAGTCGCCCCCCAGGCGTGCGAGGCCGTGCTAGCCAAGGAAAGTCCCCCGACTCCCTCCGGCAGCCCCGCATCGGAGGTGCTTTGAAGGTAAAGGCATTTAAAATGCAACAACTCAAGTATATTAAGAAAAACTTCTTTGTAACCTTCAGTATTTGGTTTTAAACTATTGATAGCAAAACCTTACAATATACTGTTTAAATGAGTAACCTTTAAAAAATTGTCTTCACCTAACCAGGGCACCTACGACTAGCCGAAGATACTAAGTTCCACAATGTGATATGTGGCAAGCCTATCGTCAACTGGGCACACATCCAATCCCGAGCTACATATTTTTATTTAGAAAATGTAAAAAAACACATTTTCTTTTTGTTGCTAGACCCTGGAATCGAACTATAGATTGAGTCCTTCAACAGTTCGTCTATCACACTGCCTTACATATTCCTGTCACTCTTATGTAGGATAGAGTCAGGATTACAATCTGTATAAAAAATATTGTCACGCCCATATCCCCGAAGGGGTAAGCAAATGTACAATCAGCGCACCTACGACCAGCCGAAGACGCTAAGTCCCGCAATGTGATAGGTGGCAAGCTTATCGACAAACTCATATCCAACTGATATGGCAAACACATAACCACTGGACAAAGTTGGTCTATTGGAAAATTAAAGAGAGACGTTTTCTTTATATGTTGACATTCACGAGGATCAAACCTTCCTCACCTTATGAAGTCAAGTCCAACACCTGGGCAGCTAGACCACAGAGGCGACAATTTTTTAAGTATTTTATAAGTACATTTTATGATACTAAAAGCCTTTTAGAACGATGTAGGACTTTTAGCGATTGAAGTTCCAATCAAAAATCTGCTAAACCAATTTCCACTTCATAATTGTTGCTATGTAGAAGCTCTTGAACGGGCAGCAGACGGAAATGAGATTAGCGACACAGAGCCCTTTGTTCTAGAGTAATTAACTTTAAGTTATTTTACTATCCGCTTATTGAAAACTGGCAGTTGCCCGCCGGTGCCCCTCGTTTTTACTCCGCGGCTTTCAAATAATTTAAACGTACTACGATTGGCGAGTAGCGCAGTAAAACCGCAAAAATGAACTCCAACTATTTCATTTGAGACCATGTGGAGATTTGATAATTCTCCTTTTTTAAAAGAAAGGTAGGTTATGATTCCGAGGTGGTTCCATATCAGTTTTATCATGATCAGACTAGTGGTTTTTAAATTATACTTAATAGTGCATATTTTTTCACTTATAGACTTCTTTGATGAGGTAATCAAAGATTAGTAAAAAATATATGCACTAACAAGCATAACTCAAAAACCACTAGTCGAATCAAGATAAAACTAATTTATTTAATTCTAATTATTAATTTATATATAAATATATATATATAGGATATACCTCGGAATCGTGACCTATATTTCTAAAAAAGTACTTTTATTCTTTTTTAAATAAAAAAAAGATTTTTTTAAAATCAATTCGGAATCGATTTACGTTTAAAAACTGCAAGAACAACGACTCCAATTATTTCATCTAGTATTTGCTTTGGACCACATAAATTTTATGAACATTTCACCAGTGCTTTTTAATTGCTTTAATTGATGATGTATTTATATTCATTTATATTGACATATTTTTTTTCTTTGATTAAAACAAACCTGTAAAAGAGTGAATTCGGTACATTGAAGTAGTTTTAAACATTTTTAAACACATTCCTAGTATTTTTAGAATGTTTGTCTGTTTCTATTGATCAGTATTCCTACCGTTATTAGCGCCGAATCTACTTAACTGATTGTAACGAGATTTGACAGGAAGATACTTTATATTCCGTGGAGGGTTATACAACATTTTTTATTTCACTCATTCCCATTAATGGGGTTCCCGTGGGAGAGGGAAAAAAGTCAAAATATAAATTGAGTTATAATTCATTAACGCGTAGTCAGAATTTGTTAATTCCTCGTGTTGGTCTGGGTATGCTGAGTAGAACAGATCATCTGCCACTCTATCAGGCAGCTTGTAAGGGCTAAAACAGAGAATCGTGTTGCAGTGCCGTTTCTTTAAATCGTGCGATTTCGTTGCGGCATTGCAGCGTAAAAAATATAGTGTCACGGCGCTACAATCGGCAACGCGATTATGTATTTCGGCCCTAAGAGGTGAACACCGGTTAAAATATAGGTCATCACTATCAAGAACACTGGGGGTAGAGTCTGGCAACTTGTCCGGACGCCATGACGTTATGGCGGCGGAAATAGGTAAGGCGGTGGTACCAATCCGGGTGAGATCTATTTCTAACCTAAAATTCATTAAAATCGAGAAAGTAGTCCTTATGTTAAACTGGAGTATGCAAACATACACACTATCGCATTTATAATATCTGTAAATTAGTTCATACTTATCTTGTCGAGCAGTTGCTTTATCAAAGATAACGTGGCAATGATATAAATATACAGTGTACGATCCAAATCGTACATCAAGCATTTTTAGGTTACAAGAGTTAGCATTTGTGATGCGCTCAAGTAATTAGTAATTTATTTTATTGAGTTCAGTACGTGTCGGTTTATCCAGGCGATCGCGCGTGCTCGCACACCCGGGTCATTGATCATATCAAGGATCAATCATTATATCAAGTACATTAAATATCAAGTAATTATCAAAATATCATTCCTGGGTCATTGATCATTATTTCAACTTATCAAGTAAAGGTGTGTAGAGTCAATCAAAGACGCTACATACAGATTTGGCCAATATTACAAAATAATCTCACTATGGGATTATAGAGAAAGCGTATTTAATTACTAATTGGTAGAGTTTTGCAGCGATTCGCCCGGATTGGTACCACTACATTACCTATACCTGTCGCCATGGTCGCGGTGGTTGTCGCTGCGAAACTTTACCACCTAGTAGGATGTCACGGTATTAGTGACAATAAGCCTATGCTCGCCTTTTACGAGCTGCCTGGCAGGACCAACATAGGGGTTAATAAGAGATAGATACGACATTTGTACTTTTGTTTTAAGTTATATATTTAGTAGTTGTTGTTTACAGTAAAGAGTTAATAATATCTAATAATCATATTTTTTTTTAAGTGTGAAAAATATTTCAACCAATTCGATGGTTAGAATTATATGCCAGAATTTAGCTAGCTAGTTATAGACATGATAGTTCAAAATCATTTCCCACAAGGCTAAATTTAAAGGAATTATTTGACAACCACATCGCCCGCTGGTAGTGATCAAATAATTTACGTTACTTGATTATTTCACTAGTGGTGCCACTCATATTTATGTGGTAAAAGTGGCGAACTAGCTCGACCGAATTGGTACACTGCCTTACCTATTCCTCCAACTATAGCATCTGCATGCCATTGCTAGACGTACTGGAGGATTACAGGAGGATGGACCATTAATGTCTTTGGTATCGAAATGGGACAATTATCTCTTACCATCACGAGAGCCGCATGCATGTATGTTTGCTGTCATAGAACATAAAGAAAATGATACATATACTTACATATTACATACATATACATTTTATGTATTAGCTGTTTCGTATTAGTATTTTGCCACATACGTAAAAGCATCGAAACAGGTTGGAATTATTTTACCTTAAATTTAAATAAACTACAAGGACAAGATGATATTTGGCACGCTCCGCTGATTTAGTGTAATATCATGTTTTAAAATTGTAATACATTTTTTTGATAATTTGCATACTGAAACGTTTCATACTACATAAATAATTTACTTTAAAAATATATTTTTTATTTTTGGTCACATTACTTAGATGATTATTTTATGCCTTGTCTGGACCAGGCAGGTACATAATATACCTAGTCTTGCCATAAATATTGTAATAAAGAAAAA
>NJDD01003711.1:94216-108862 GCA_002245505.1 Calephelis nemesis | reverse complement strand
AACACAATGAACAATCGTATAAAAATGACAGATTCGAAATTCAAATGTAATATTTTTTTATTTTTAAGTGTAACAGTATTTATGGCCAGACTAAGTATATGCTTTAAATCGTTGTTAAAATAAATGTACAAAATGATTCACTAACTAAAATAAAAAAATACGAGTTGCACTCCGGGAGTGCCAGCGGAAGGGAATACTTAAATACGTTGTGTATTTTTGATGTTTTGGAATGGTTGGGGAATTACTTTGCACGAATTGCTTTAATTATCAGAATAAAAGTTCTATCATTTATGTGTTTCAATACAATATATATTTATTGCGCTATCGTACACAGACATGACAACACGAACATTCGCGCAAGCGCCCCGTGCCGTTTTACGAATTTTCGCTCAGGTCACGTGTCCTAACGCGAGTTTAGAAGTTTTTGCCAACTGCAAAAACAGTGCGCAACGCCGCTAAAGAAGTTTTTACTTCAAAACACAAATGTTTTGTTCAAGTTAGCTTATGAAATATACTTCTTATACATATAATAAATTATTGCCATACATATATAAGTATTGATTCATTAGGAATAGCTTTCTAAAAAAGAATACCAATCAATTTAAAACCTAACATGCAAAAAATAATTGTTGAAATATTTCTACAAATCTATTTCACTGTATAGTTTTTACACTGAACTTTCAAAATGCAAAAGCAATATCTAACGGTACACATCCTTCATAGAAGCGCTATTAAAAATTAATAATTATCCCCTTTTATTAAACTTCTATAACTTCTACTATTTAACCCAGTTACATAGCCTTTAATTATTATAAAATTTTAAATAAACTAAGACGGTTAAGGGTAGAAAAACTGTTGAATAACTCAACTTTTAATTAAGAACCAGCAAGGAGTTTCTACAACGCTACGCTCTAAAAAGCGAGTTATCCGTTGTTGGGGTGACCATCCGTTTCTACATTACGTGACATGACTTCCATTTTAGGCTTTACTTAGTTAATTTATTATAATTACCTTTTTCGTGTTTCACTTTTAGTATTTGGTAAAGCCAAAGTCAGTCCGCTATCGAAAACGAAATTAACATCTAAGACTTAAGATTTAATAGATTAAATTTTAATCTATGTATATACATAAAAAGGCGGATTCCATTTCGCATGGTCATTATCAGAATATTTGCAACAATTTTGCTTATTCTTTTTTATTGTTATAAGAACCTTATGATAATAACTACTATTATATTATTTCTTACTTGTGAAAAAGGAAAAACTTCTCTTTGATTCAAACAAACTGTTAGTAGCTGCTAATGTCAAGCGACACAAAGTTCGCTTAGTCGGCTAGTATACAGCAATTTATTTAATCGGGTTAATAAAGTTTCTTTTTTGTATAAAGTGTGAGGCAAACAGGCAGTCAACTCCGTACTTAATTACTATCCGTAAGAAACAAGTTAAGACAGGTGACTCCCTAAAGTATCAAAATGTGATACCAACTTTTTAAAAATGAATACCCTATTTTATCGTTATTTTTTTAGCCCCGATCAATTTAGAAACCCGATACTAGTAACAAGTGTTACGTTAGCTAAGAATTGCCTCCCGGAACGCATGCTAGAGTATCGATATATACTATTAAGAGTAAATGGTGCGTATTAAAATTTTAATATTAATTTTCATTTTATGAAAGAAATGACAATGAATCGCATGTGTTTACATAATTATTTGATGTACACAAAATAATTACAACCCAAGAAATATATTGATCATTTAAATTTTTTATACAAACACGCCCGTTTTGGATACTCTCGACCGCTAACATTATCACCCTCCACCATCACTGTCGGATAAATAAAACCAGAGCGGTTTGATAGTAGAACGTCAAGCTGTGTCTCCTCGAGTATATCCATCCACATTCGTATTGTATATCTACTTTGCCAATCTTTCATCTGTCATCCTTTCCGCATGATCTTGCTATTTTACAGTTTAATGTATTTCCAATGTCAAAATATACTAAATCGCTATTGTTCAAAATAATTATATATTTCTTAATTTTGTGTATTCCTGATTGTAAAAAATGTAAACGGTGCGTATATTAGGATGGAATATTTTCTGTTGCTTAGGTTTACCGGATACAATTTATTCCTAACTAGTTATTCCGGCGAACTTCGTTTCACCCCTTCATTTTGTTTGCGAAAAAAAATGTTGTTTTTTTTAGTTTCCTCGCAGTTTTTGCCAATTTATTGTCTTTTAATCCTTCCCGGGATTGAAAAAAATGATTCAAAACCAAAATTAGTCACGAACAAAATTAGTAACGAACAGCATTTGATTTATATGTATATAGATAAGAACGTGAAAATAGCAACTTTTTATCTATCTTATCGCTTGTCAATTACCTATGTGGCCTATTAATCCGGTGTAGGCGTTAACGATATAAGGTTCGATTCCCAAATCGAACAATTTAAGACACCCATGGTTGTACCTCTATCTCCTTTTTCGGGAATAAGCGTAAAAATGTTTACTTGCTTACTTTTTACATAACTGGAAATACTGTAATGAAGAAACCATGAAGGTTGTGGATACCGCTCTGGGCAGTAACAGGACTCTACCACCCAGTCAGTTTATATCTATAGGTACTATTGGATTGATCTACTATTGGGTGATAGAGGCTTAATATTAATATAATTTTAAATTTATCTTCATAAAATATGGTCACCCTAAGCTTGGTGTTAAAAACTACCCTTAAAATTTTACCTCCTGCATAAAACGAAACGCTTAGTTTAAAATTCAAATTCGGAGCCCCCAACACGACGAACAAGCTCGATCTACGATCAAATACGACGAAATATGAAAGTATTCTAATGTTTTATGCGGTAATGAAACCCGGTACCAACCTTATATAGCCGGGTTATTCTATTCATAGACTAAAATTAAAAAACTGGAAACGCCTGAATGCTCTATACAAATAAGGTAAGAGCCAATTCACATTGAGTGTTACTGACACATAGTAAAACCCAGGAATAAAATATTTCAAAAACTGTGTTATACAAAACACTGGCTGTTACTCGTGACTTGGCCCGAGTGTTTAAAATATCGAGTCCGTAATCTTCTTTTTGGAGTAGGTGATAACATCAAGAAAAATGTCTAATATCCACATTTAAGAATGGACTAAATTACCAAAGTTACACTACATAATATATATATATATATTGCAAATATGTTCTTAATATTGCTCGCGACTTCACTTGCATCTTAAAGTTATTTGGTTTCTCTAAAGTTACAAAAAGTCATCAAAATCTTTGCAATGATTCTCAATTTCATTACTGCGTCGTCTTTTACACAAATATATATGCATTATTAAATATAACTCAAACAAAGCTTTTCAGTTCTTGATCAAACTTAGATAGGCACACTATCTTAGGTACCATCAAAATACATTTGTCTTTGGCCCATCAATCTCTTTTCAGATATCCGAAAGAAAAACAAAGACAAACAGACGAGATGATAATTGGTACCGTGCTCGCCAGATAATATTACGTCGACATTTCCAGTTTCACGGTAGTTTCCGCAGAAGCACGGTATTGTTAGAAAACATGGTCTACAGGTTTGAGTTGCTAGCTAGCGATTATAAAACACCAGTGCTTCTGTGTGAAAGTGAACGCAATAACTACAGATTCCTTCTATACACTACTAATATTATTTTCACTACCGAGAAAATCTCCAAATGCTTTAGAATTATGTATCACAGCTAACTAAAAAAAGGTTTTACGGTTCGGTATCGGATGAAGTAGTTTTGTAAAATCTCAAAGTAAATATAATATAAATATTACAATTTCATCTTTGGCAACATTAGCAGTCTTCGCGCGCAGACTTATCTGGCGTTCACTCTAGTTTAGAAGTATAATAATAAGGCTTTGTCATACGAGCATGCTAAAATGTCGAATCTTTGAAGATTCTGTTTTTTGCCAATTGATCACGGAGCTCTAAAAAGAAAATCTAAAACTCGCAGTTTTTAGTCTTTATTATCCCGTTATTTGAGCAAATGTTCTATTTTAATGTAATGGCGAACTGATTTAATTCCTTTTATTTATTTTTTACAGAGAACTCTACTTCGTTTGCTCCTTACACATGAAATTGGCATTGTGTCGTAATAGCCTCCTCTTTGGATAGAAATTCTAAATTAAAATTTATACACACATTTTCAAATGTAATTTAAGCACAAACCGCCATTCATTTGCTTTTTTTTTCTATTTGCGTCGCTCACAAAACGGCTACGTGCACAAAGATTAAAATAACTTGTTGTGCTTGCGAAAACGGCTTGAAGACTCTTTTCCTACCCTAATTGTCAATAAAGAATTGAATGCTATTGTGGAAGCAGATCTTATGCAAACTACGTAAGAGGTAACTGGAGGCTGCGGTGTTGGTTATCAAATACTTTTAATCTACTTGATGCAACTTGGTAAGATTGAAAGATGGGTTTCTCACGAGTTAAGTGAAGCAGACCGGCAATCTGCTGCGTTTCATTATTTGACCGCCACAATATTGGAGGGATTTTAAATAGAATTATTCCCTGTGATAAAAAAATATTTTCTTCAATAATCGGAAGCGCTAATCTCAATAGTGGAACCCTGTGAAACCAGCCAAACCTTTTCCCCAAGCGAAAATTAAACCAAAACATTTTCTTGAAGTCTTTGGCAGATTAAGTGCCGCTGTCGTTCATAACAGATTTTTCAAATCTAGCCAGAAGATTAAGGCAGATGCTTATTGTCAGCACTTGTAAAAAGTGACGAAAAAGTTAGCGGCTATACAATTGAGGAGCTAGTCAATTGCTCATAGCTACTGGTGCTTCACGACAATGTTAAACCATACCCTGTACAACAGACGGCTATGAAATTTTAATTAAAACAGTTTTAATTTGATATGATGTCTTTACATCCACCATTCTACCCGGATCTCGCTCTAACAGATTACTTTTTTCCTAAAATTTGGATAACTTCTTGCTAGGAAAAATTCAACTCCGATGGAGCAGTCCGAATCGCTCTTAAAGATTTTACAGGTACCTCTCTTATTGATTTTTTTTTAAATTTCATAACTATATAATAATTTTATGTGATTGCAAATGTGCATGTTCACTTTAAGAATATATATTATATCAAACAATATTCGATTTTCAACGCGCTAATTTTACATGTAAGGACTTGTAATATTGCGAGAAATGGATGAACTCCAAACACCTTAGCTTGCAAACAGCCTGCAGAAGTTTTTGTGGCACCCACGACTAGCCGAAGACACTAAGTCCCACAATGTGATAGGTGACAAGCCTATCGCCAACTGGGCACATTTCCAATCCCAACCAACATTTTTTTATTAGAAAATTTGAAAAATCCAATCCCGGACCTCATGCAGTCAAGTTTAACACCCGGACTATCTATTATCTATTCTACTACTAACTCCGATTGAGTAAAATCAGGCTCAAATGTTTAAACGTCGTAGACGGTCTGAGTAAAGCGGTGATCTTATTGAAGCTGATTCAATGCAAATTTGCAGTAACGAAGAAATACACAGTAAACTAATTTCTTCATGAATGCTTTACTTGTACACTATTGCTAAACAATATGCCACATAATTGGTGACTCAATACATACAAAAACTTAATATTAACAAAAAAATTAGAACCTTATTTTCTCTCGATGGCACCAAGAACCAGATAGTATTTTTTTTGAATGACTAAATTGTTGCTAATCTCGCGATTATATGCAACTTCACCGAGCTTTGATATAGTATTGTAGAGTATGATTGCTGAATGTTGCTAACTTTCGATACACGGTAGCTTCTCAAGCCCAGTTCAAAGAGATACAGCGAAATGTGTAGGTAATATTACAGAAACATGTCGTGCTACTTTTGGCCCATTACAACTGCAAACTCATTTGAAAAAGTCGTAAAATTTGGAAACATTTAATAAAACCTCGTATCTTATCTAGAACACCAAATATCACGTGCAACAAAAATTATCAATACAGATAAAAAACCGCATTTAATGACATGATTTACTATCAAAAGACCTTGAAAACTTGATGTTTGGGTACGAATTAGTAAATACGAGTACATACTATTTTATCTCCTACATTTTACTAACAAAATTTTGCAATTCACAACAAAAGTTATTATAACGTTTGCACAAAAAGTGACGAGATCGTATCAAAAACATAAATGTGAAAAATTGGCTAAGTCAGTAATGTTTTCGAAATTTAAGTAATTAGAGAATAGAGTACAAGCCCGTGCCAAAAGTAGATGGGTCATATGAACCACCAGGTGACGTATATAGGACGATATAAAAGCATAAAATAATAAGACTTAGCACTATGCCGTCACCTGTAAGCTGTCCAACTGAGTGCAGGTGAGAATTCAGAAGTGCAGGTAGAGTGAGTCCGTTTTGGTCATTTATTTTTGTACGGCATTGTTATCATATTATTATCATGACAATTTCGGAGAAGAGGGATAGGAAACCACTTGAGCTTAGCACGAAATCCAGAAACGTGATCATATTTACGTAGCGAAAATATGAACCTAATACAGAGGTTTCGGAGACGCTCAAGTTTAGTCATTTGGTCAGCAGTAAGATTTATATATACTAGCGTCCGCATAATCTAAGATGGATAGAAGCAAGGATTCGGCAACCATAGTCTTGGTAGGAATTGGAAGCAAAAACCGAAGACGCCTGAGTGAACTCCAAGCACAGTAGACTTTCTTACTGACGTCCTGAAGTTGTTTGGACCAAGAAAAATCCCTAAATTTTTTACGTTGTTGCTATAAGGAACAATGACACAATTTAGTTTAAAGGGGGGAAGGGTATCCCAATCAGTCCTATTGATAAATCCAGGGCTACGAATAATAATGACCTAAGTCTTAATTAGGTTAAGCTTAAGACCAAAGACTTTAAACGCCACACTTTCGTTTTTTAATTAAAAAATATTGTTAAATTCGTTTAAATTAAGTTAACATAGCCCTGAAGATGTTGTAAAGGCTAAACCGGTTGACATTAATTGTTAATATTTTTTTTAAATATATTACGTGTGAATAATATGGTGTGATGTGTAATATGAAGTGTTTTTCATATTGGTAATCGAGTTTCACCAAGTGCTAAAACAATTTATTTGTTTTTTGAACTTAAAGTTTAGGTTTTGTTTATTTTTTATTTATATTATTTTGAAATTATTTTAGTTTTAACTAAATTCGTTATATTTACTTACCATTTTTTATATATTAAGGTAAACTTGCCAAATACGTCCAACCACAAAATCACCTTTTTTTAAATACATTAAGTGTGAATAATATGATGTGATATGTAATATGAAGTGTTTTTCATGTAGGTAATCGAGTTTCACCAAGTGGTTAGAATGAAAACACTTAATTTGTTTTTTGAACTTAAATTAATTTAGCTTTTATCTATTTTTTCATATTTATATTCTTTTCATATTATTTTAGTTTTGATAGTTATATTATTTTCAAATTATTTATTTTTTAACTAACAGCGTTATTTACTTACCAATTTTTGTAGGTCGAAGTGAACTAGTCAAATACGTCCGACCACAAAATCAAGGAAAACTTATGTCTTGAAGACATAAGTTTACAAATGCTACACGTGTAAAAACTAGTTTTCGTCCGGTGATAAGGATAATATTTTGATAGCTTGTTTTTCTTTGTCATTTTCTTATGTAATATATTTTGTATTAGCTGTTGCTAATTTAGTAATAATTTGGTAAATGGTGCTGCAGAAATATTTTTTCGGAATCAAAACAATCGTGTTAATACAAGTTACCTGCTACGTGTGTACGAAATTTAATGAAAATCGATTCCGCAGTTTTTGCTTAAAAAACTTTTGCATTTATAATATTAGTAGCTGTTGCCCTCGGTGTAGCCTGCGTGGTAATTGGTCCCTTAGGAACATTTTTTCGGGATAAAAACTATCCTATGTTTTAATTTAACTTACCTTCTACGTTTGTAAGAAATTTAATGAAAATCGGTTCAGCAGTTTTTGCTTGAAGGAGTAACAAACAAAAAAACATACCAACTTTCGCATTTGTAATATTAATAGCTTTGCCCGCGGCGTTGCCTGCGTGGTAATTGGTCCCTTAGCTAATTTTTTCGGGATGAAAACTATCCTATATGTGTAACGCCAAGTTACCTTCTATGTGTGTGCCAAATTTCACGAAAATCGGTTAGCAGTTTTTGCGTTAAGAAGAAACAAACATACAAACTTTTGCATTTGTAATAAAAGTAGGACTAAGATTTTAATATTATATTCTATGTCTTTTTTTGGACAAGGAAATAAACGAGCAACCATTGGGGCTATTCTTGAATCTCGATTCATGCAATATTGGAAATCAGTAGGTATTGGATATGACATTTTAGGTCCACTGCTTTGCCAAGCTTGCCCTAACGTATGACAGACGCCATTTCAGAAACTTTTAAACGTTGCCCTTTTAACAATAATAGCTTCAAAAAATATGAAACTTAAATAAGCTTATAGTGTATAAAATTCCCTTTAAAACTAAGTTTTAAGCCACTAAATAGCTTGAAAATTTACCGAGATATGACCAAAAAACAAAATAAACTTTTTTTTTAAATTTTGGAGCAGGGTAGTTTTTGGAGTGTAAGTGAATGCCAAAGAGTTCTAATAACCCTCATTTTAAAGCTATTGAAAAATACTATGAAAAAGGTTCTATGCAATTTTCTCGAAAAATTTACCATTTTTCCGTTATTTGACGTTGAATTTAAAAAAAAATTCTTTTAAGTAATGTATTCTACTTTCAATAAATCATTACTCAGTTTGTATTAGGCCTACAATCAATTAAAAGGCATAAATCTCTTTGTTTTTTGTAAGCTTCGTTTTTGGTTATTAAACTTTTATTGATAAAATGTTAAGTTTTTCAGTTATTCATAAAAAATCGATTAAAAACGTGTTTTTTTTTTCACGAAAAATGTCAATTTTTAATCGCGTATAACTCGAAAACTTTTGAGTTTTTAAAAAAATGCTTAGTACAATTTTTACTTAAAATTTGTTCCTCTATCGATTTCCGTGGTTCACACGAAAAAATTCACCCCCTAGTTGGGGCGGAACTCACCCCTAGGGAAAAAGCACACATCGGGATATGGTAGATTTTGCTTTTTGAGGTATGCCCTACATGCTGTCAAAATTTCATGAAAATCTGTGAAGGTTCAAAAAATTCGGAGGTGATACCTCTTTTTTACCTTTGTAGCCTGGACTATATAGATATAAAATCGATTTGATAACGATAACAAAGATGCTATCGATGCTGAGCGATGGCGAATCCGGTGCGCGGCACGGGGCAGCGGGAGAGGGGTCGCATTCCAGCGGAGTGCACAGTTTATTCGTACGAGTTGTAGATCATATCATTATCTTGATATACACATTTAATTACAAGACGTACAAAAATCCCATTGTAACTTTATATTACGTTTTTTTTTTCGTGGAGAAATCCATCATACCCACCACTTTCAAGGGAAGTGGTGGGTTATGTGATACTCCTACTCACTAAAACCCCACGGTGTCCACCCCTTTTTTGTTTGAAAGCTAGCGTGAATGAGATGGTTTTTAGCTATAGTTTGTGGGGATCTGTCCAGGTGTTCAAGGTCATGAGCTTATCACGTGCTGTAGGTGTATGCTGATCCATCGCCGATGGTCCGGTATTTCATGCGTTTGTTAAACGAAATAGCAGAAGATGAGCTTAATATCTTCGAATTTAGCGAAAAATTGTCAAGCATAAAAAGTACTGTTAAATTAAAATTAATATTATTTATTGCAAATTATTTATTTATGACACCACAATCTGATATAACAAAAACCTTAGCCACAGCTATGTGTGACCGGATCTGGATGCTAGTAAATAATAATTATGTTTTTTCCGTATTTTGAGATAAGACTCAATTTTATTAATATATCAATACGTATCAACATACTTTTATTCATATATGTAATAAATGAAACCTGATTCGATAAAAGTTTCTTTCCTGATAGGCCTTACGAAATGAATTCTTGAAGATTTTCTTTGTAAATGTCAATTCTTATATTCGTATTCCTAAAGCGCTATATTTGAAAAACATCTCAAACCATTCAAAATCCGGGCCGGGTATAACCGGCTCATAACTTACCCGGCTATCGACGACCGGTTAAAATGAAATATGGCTTCCCTATACCGTTTGAATATAACCGAGGCGGGAAAAATCTACGCCACGATTTATATCGGCCCACTTCACTAGCTTGCGTTTTTGAATATTTTTCGTTAGGTTTTGTTATCTGTGCTAAGGATTTATGGAGATACTGGAAATGTTTTCCGGTTTCGTGCAAGTTTTTTTTACAACGAGCAAGGACATTTATTTATTTACTATTTTAATGGAAGAGAGGCACGGCGTAATAAATTTGCTAGTTCACGCCTTTAAAAACTTGACAGGTAGTTAATTATGTAATTAGTATAATTAATTACGCGCTTAATTAATCATATAAAGACTATTAGTTGCGTACTGTCGACCAGATTAATGAATGAATAAATGAATGAATTCTTTTTTGTACAGAAAATAGAGATATTTTAAATTCAAAGTTTCGTGGTACGTGATTTTATATCATAAATAGATGATAGAAACAAATATTTGCTTATTTTGGGATATTTATTTATTTATTAATATTATAAATAATAAACAAAATTTCTAAAATAAGCAATTTTTTTATTATTGTGTTTATGGGTGATAATCAACGCTTTTAATACATAGCATATAATTTGCTTACTTTGGAGTTAAATTCAATTTGTGTAACTTGTTCAGGGACATTTTTATAAAAAAAGTACAAATTAACATTATTTTTTCAGACAGACCGAAGACACTTATATTGAATTCTACTATCCAATTTCCGACCAACCTTAGTCTAATATCCAGGTTCAGACAAAGGTTTTTTAAAATGTTACTGTGAATAAATTTACGCATCTACAATTTTTGTTATATTAAGTACCTAGATGAAAATCAAGTGATTTTACTTCGCTGCAGAAGCTACATATTGATCTAACCCCAAAGTAAGCAAATTGTACGCTTGTGTTATGGATGTTAGACAACGATACTAATACATAGAAATACTTAAATAAATACTAGAATAAAACTAACACTCACACCTGAAAATGTAGACATCTAAATGTTCATTGCAAAAATGCCTGCCTTCGTCCGGAATCGAACCCTAGCGGATGGTTGGTGTAGTTAGGCTACAAGCTAGCCACTTGACCAAAGATGCGGTCGAATCTATGCGTTGACTTCATGAATCAGAATCAGAAAAAAACTTTATTCATGTGAAACTTGGACTTGTGCAAGTGGTATATATGACATATATGATAAAATAGTGTGTCATTTGTCATGGCTACCTTTGGAACTCAGATATTATGTTGAACAGCTTCTCACTCACCATGATAGCTAACGTAGAAGGCGCTAAATATACTAACATTAAGTCCAAATATCAAGCTGATTAAAAATGTTTCGGCAGCCTTTAATGAAACATTAAAAATTCAATGAATAATAAACGTAAACGTTCTGCTGGTTATAAATTATTTCTGAATTATCTGAAATTGCCTCTTAAAAAGTTCTTAAAATTATTGTGGACAGACAAAGGCGTATAAAAATTGGGAACAAGGGAAGTGATAACAGAAATTAGATTTGTCCAAAAACACAAGCAAGTGGGTTTACATCTCACGACACGGACACGACAACGTTACGGCTTGGTAACGGAGCCTAGTGCTAGTTTATGTGAATAATTAAAACCGTATAATCTCAAAGGAAACTTACATTTCATTACAGGGTTGACTAAAAAAATGCCAACATCAATAGTGAGACAATATTTATAACATAGGCTTTTTATGTGATAAGTTAGCGCACAAGTACAAAAGATTTCTTAAACCCACTGCCAAAAAATATTATGGACAAAGAACAATAGAGTATTAAACTCCCAAATTATGTCACAAATATCCCTTTCTCCTCTAGGATAATAAATTAAAGATAGGCTACTTAAAAGTGAAAATGGAAAACATATTAAATATGAAATTTTCTAAAAATTGAGTAATTTTTTTTTGTAAGTTGCACGTTATAATACATAAGCACTAGAAGTTAAAATATAAAGACTGTTACTAATAAAATTTGTACTAATTATAAAAAAAGCACTAAATAACTAAGTAATATATATATCAGCACATCGCCAACAACTGTATCACAGCTTGGCGAAACTTGTACTGTGTTATCTAAATATAAGTTTTTCAAAAAAATCTAATGGTAAAAAACAACCGTGGCCTACAGACACCATAGACGTTACCGGTGCTTTGCTGTCGCTGTAGCTGTGATGTGTGACCTATTGTGTAAATCTACCGGGCACTTCTCTTCCAAACCGGAGGCGACAGGAATAGGTAAGGCGGTGGATCCCTATTCACATTGTAGGCGTAGGGACGTGACGACTCCATCGCCCACTGGTGGGACGATCCAAAAACTTGGGGTTTTTGAATTGTTCCACTAGTGCAATCAGTCACCTTTCCGAGTGGTAGTGCCATGCTGTTTGCCTGTATGGCTGCGGCTTTATGGGCTGGCACGTCCGGGGACGTACCACTCTCTCACTTAAGACCGGCGTGAAGTAGCGGCGTTGCTGATGCGTTTCGCCTGGTTGTTGAGAGTCCCGGATGCCCACTCCCCCCCCCTCATATTATAATGGAGCCGCGAATTCAAAGTATTAGTCCCCAGGGGGTACCAACTGCATTAGTGGTGGAGACCAATCCCCCCCTGGTGTTTCTAATTTAGAATCCGCGAATTCTAACCAGGAAACACTAGGTGGCCCCACGTACTATGGGGCGGACCAATTTGCGCGTAAAATGAGATATGTTTGAGGCAAGCAGGGCACAAAACTTTCGGCGACCCCTTCCACTCTCCTTGTGGATTTCTGCAATATTAGGGGAATGCACTCCAACTTGAACGCCGTCCACTTTCACCTGGAGACGGCGAAGCCAGCCTTGCTCTTTCTGGCTGAGACGCAAATATCTTCTCCGGCTGACACATCGTACCTCTCCTACCCGGGGTATAAACTTGAACATTCATTTATACCTCGGGCTGGCGTGTGCGCTTTCGTCAGAGAGGATATTTGTTTCCGGCGCCTCGGCAATCTTGAAGGCAAAGACCTGTCTATTCTTTGGCTGCGCGTTGACTGCTCAGACCACCCGTGTGTCTACGCGTGCCTGTACAGGTCACATAGCGGCAATGCCGAGACAGACCGGCTCGTTGAGCATATGCAAATGGCTTCCGATTTTGTATCTGAGCGGATCCCATCCGCGGAGATCGTGATTCTTGGTGATTTTAACGCCCACCATGCTGATTGGCTTGGTTCACGTTCCACCGATCATGCGGGAAGATCTGTTCACGACTTTGCCCTTTCTTATGATCTCACGCAACTAGTGACTTCGCCCACGCGAATTCCAGATGTGGGGGATCATACGCCTTCACTGTTAGACCTTCTGCTCACCTCTCACCCAGAGAACTATAAAGTCTCTATAATTTTTTTTAAAGAAAGAAAAAAAAAAAAAAAATTATAGAAATTTATCCCACGCACAGGGCAAGTGCTAAAAAAATAAAAAATAAAAATACGATTATAAAGTCTCTGTCGATGCCCCTCTTGGATCTTCTGACCACTGCTTAATCCGGAATGCAGTGTCCATTCCACCCTGTGTGCGGCTACCACCATCGGGTCGTCCTCGAGTGTGGCATTATAGGTCAGCAGATTGGGACGGGATGCGATCTTTTTTTATTCGTCTTACCCATGGAGGCAGATTTGCTTCTCGCTGGATGATCCGGACATCGTTGCTGATGCTGTCACTGATCTGGTACTGCAGGGTATGGAACTTTATATTCCGTTCTCTTCAGTGCCTGTTGGTGGCAAATCCCAGCCTTGGTTTAGTCGTCCCTGTAAGATGGCACTTAGCCATAAGCGGAAATGTTACCAGGCCTGGGCCACGGCAGCGAAGTCTTGCGATGAAAACACCAGTTCAATTAAAAAGGAGTATAATTCTGCCTCTAGGTCTTTCAAAAGAGCTATTGCTAGGGCAAAGTCCGAGCATATTGGCAGAATTGGCGAGAAATTGACCCGCTTACCTTCGGGAACAAGAGCGTTTTGGTCTCTCGCCAAGGCTGTCCAAGGAAATTTCGCGAAGCCATCTTTACCATCTCTACACCGGAGTGATGCTTCGCTGGCCCATGATGCGAAAGAGAAAGCCGAACTTCTAGGCTCCCTATTTGCTTCCAACTCGACTTTAGATGACCATGGAAACACACCGCCGACCATCCCGCGGTGTGAAGTGTCTATGCCAGAAATAAAGTTCCTTCAGAGTTTAGTGCGTAGAACACTTATTTCATTGGACGTCAACAAGTCGAGTGGGCCCGATGGTATCCCTCTGGTTGTTTTCAAAGTGTGTGCTCCTGAGCTGGCACCGGTTTTAACGCGACTCTTCCGGCTCTCCTATTCATCAGGCATTGTACCGAATTCATGGAATACCGCTTTAGTACACCCGATCCCTAAAAAAGGTAACCGCTCGGATCCGTCCAATTACCGACCTATAGCTATTACTTCCTTGTTTTC
>NJDD01003711.1:82366-93461 GCA_002245505.1 Calephelis nemesis | reverse complement strand
TAAGGTATCATGCCCATCACCTCGATGCGTGGCGATCTACAACTGTGCGATTCCGAAGACATTTTTTACCCCGTATAACACCTTTGTGGAATCAATTACCGAGGGCGATATTCCCAAACAATTATGACTTAGGGACCTTCAAGAAAAGAGCGTACTCATTCCTTAAAGGTCGGCAACGCATCTGTGATACTCCTGGTGTTGCGGATGTTAGTGGGCGGAGGTGATCACTTTCCATCAGGTGACCCATTTGCTCGTTTGCCTCCTCTTCTACAAAAAAAAAATGCTGTACAACATTCTATCACCGATCACGGGTGTTAGCTTGTTAGTAAAAATCTAGATATTAACCCGTACTTGCCTCTTACGAGCTGCCTGGCAGATGGTCTATCCTAATCAGCGGAATCGGACCAACCAAAACTGTTTAACATAATACGAAATCACAAACGTAACTTGCAAGATATCGTGTCGTCACTGAGCTTATATTTTAGATTTTCTTAAAAGAATACGATATACAGGTATACAATTATCTTTCTATTTTAGTATATTTAATGTAATTTAATTTCGTATATTTAATAATTTAATTTAATAATGTGTGCGTGTCGCCTCTGTGGTCTAGCCGTTCAGGTGTTGGACTTAATTCCATGAGGTCCCGGGTTCGAATCCCGGGTCGGGCAACAAAAAGTTCTAATAAAACAAAACAAGTTGCTCGGGATAGGATATATGTGCCCGGTTGGCGATAGGCTTGCCACCTATCACATTGTGGGATTTAGTGTCTTCGGCTAGTCGTGGGTGCCCTGGTTGTTGTGCATCTGCCGACCTATTCGGGGATATGGGCGTGAAGATACTGTACTTTTACTTTAAATGTAAAATAATGAATGAATGATAATGAATGTGATTAATCTCACCGAGTTTCTTTCGCCAGATCTTCTTAGTCGCGATTCCGATTCAATGGTAATGTATATTGACGTTGACGAGCATTAATACTACTTTTAAGGTTGATGTAATTATTTTTCTGATTATTAGGTTAAACACAGTAAAGCTTCAAAATACATACATACATACAAACAAACAAACATACATAAATACATATACATACATACGTTCATACATACACACAAACAGATATACATACATACATTGCAGACCTGCCTGGCTTCCTCCACATTCATTATTACCCTTTTCATACAAACATTCAAATTATCATTGCATCCGCAATAGAGCGTTACCAGTATGGTTAAATAATGAAAAAAACGTATTGAAGTATTATTAAGTATAATTTAAAAACCAATCATCACATTTTGGTTGTTGAAATTAGGAACATCAGATAATCTTTAGGTTATAAATGAAAATCAACTAAAAAACTTAGTAAATGTAGATAGTAGAGAAGGTACATAATAAAAATAGTTGTAAGTAATAAAACCACGAGGCTAGCAACACATAAGCCAGTAAAAACACAAGTAAAATAAGAAACCACATTTGGAAGTCGGTTGAAAAAACATTCAAATGGTAAAATTGCTTAATCGAATTGTGGAAGTTACCTTTTTGAAGTCGTTCTCTAACTGAACATTCCTGTTATTATGAACCAGTGGTGCGCTCAAGTTGTAAAGATATTTTTATTTCTATTAGATAAATTCTACGTAAAATGGATTATTTGTTGGATAACATTTTACTTTACCTCAATTTTTATAAAAAAAAAACTCAATGCTTGAGCAGTTAGTGACAAGTGAGTATTGGTTTGTCAAACAGTTTGTAATCACTACATGTCATTTTGTCACTATCCATACAATTGTACGCGTACCTACGTCAAAAATCTCTTTGTTTTCGAATCTATGAATAAAATGTACGTCAGTAGGTACCAACAAGACCACTGGTGGTAGAGTGTGTGTAGCAAATTGCCCGAGTAGAGATCCACCACCTTACCTATTCCTGCCGCCATAATGACTAGATCATGTTCCGGAACCGGGTAGGATAAGCCAGTAGTCTGGCACAATAGGCCTAACATCTCGGCTGCAAATAGTTACATCTATGGTGTCTACAGACTTGGTTGACGACAGATTTGTTTTCCGAATAAAATGTTATCTTTAGCTCTAAGTTTTGTGGGTAGGGATGATTTTTTTTTAAATTTCAAAAATGTGTATGAATTTAATTTATTTGACCAATTAATTAAGCATAATTTTATAAATCATTTTAATTCGACATAATTACGATACAATAGATTTTAATTATGTACGAATTTACATACTTTTAATTAATAAGACCTGAATTGTTACCCTATTATATTATGCAAATAAAGATTTATTATTATTTGTTTGTCTCTTAACATCATAAGATACGGATACCCGTGTGCTTGTTCGCAACTTGTCACATAAATAAAGGAATTCCCATATCAGGAATTGCCAGAGACGGCATTTTTGCCTTCTAACGTAATTTTTTTAGACGAGTAGCTAACCGATAAACTTACTTTGGTAAGAGTTAACATCATGGATAAAGTTTGTCAACGTGACATTACCTTGGTTGGTGTCCACAAGTGGTAAGTGTTTCGGCGAATTCCCAATAAGAAATCTGCTTACTTACGTTCTTAATTTTTTTTGCTTAATATGATTACTAGGTATCAAACTACTTCGTAAATTTCATATAGCTACATGATAAAGTTATCACCTCTGTTGTCTAGCGGTTCAGGTGTTGGACTAGACTGCACGAGGTTCCGGGATCGAATCCTGAATCGGGCAACAAAAAGAAAATTGGATTTTTTCAATTTCCTAATAAAAAAAATGCTCGTGATTGGCACTTATCACATTGTGCACTTAGTATCTTTGACTAGTCGTGGGTGCCTTGGTTGTGAGTCTACCTAACTCATCGTGGATATGGGCGTGAAGATACTACAGCCAGTAAAATAAAATAATATCTATTCGTAGATAGCACAATAAACTGAATAAGCACCCAGGCATAGAAAAATATATTCCTTTCATCTCAAAACTGTGCAAATATAAACAAATTCAAGCAAAACAGATAAAGCTTGAAATAATGAATAAAGTAAATTCAATCAGTTCTCTCTTAATAGTATTATCGCCTCTGTGGTCTAGCAGTCTGATGTTGGATTTGAATTCATCAGGTCCCGGTTCAATCCCCGGGTCGGGCAACAAAAAAGAAATGTTTTATTTCAATTTTCTAATATAAACAATGTTGTCTGGGATTGAATATGTGCCTGATTGGTGGTAGACTCGCACTTATCGCATTTTGGGACTTAGAGTCTTTGGCTGGTCGTAGGCGCACTGGTTATGCCTCTGCCTACATCTTTACGGATACGAGTGTAAAAATACTTTTTACTTTTTTTTTTAATTACAAAAATTAAACAAAACTTACAAATACAAGTTAAACGAATCAGGATTCGGATAATTAACAAAATATGTTAAATTGCAACCTGCGGATATTTACCAGTTATATAAATAAAACTGTGGACAGAGTAATTATCTCTTGAATCCAGAGATAGTTCATTTTACGTGAACACAGTCTGCGGACTTTATTCTTTAAGCGATACGATCCTACAGAACGAGACTTTTTCCGTACCATCTGAAACACCTTTATTTTTCTACCCCACTGGAGTTTTTAAGTAATTAAGAGCTGCCAGTGTAATTTAAGATCTGGCGCAAGTTGTAAGAGTAAGCGTTTTGAATAATAATTAAAATAAGAAAATGAGCTGAAAGATGTTAGCAAAGTAAATGACTTAAAAGGTAAAGAACGTAAAGAACCACTGCCACTGCTAGAATCAAGCTCTTTTAAAGAAATCAAATTGCATTCTTATTAATCAGTATATAGAAACTATAGGTAATTAACGTATAATTTGTATGTGAGCTTATAGCTGAGACTTTTTTCTTGTAACCAAGAAATTACTGTGCTGATTTGTCTATAAAACTATGTTTTAAAAAATGCTGGAAACAGTAGGACAAAATATCTAATTTAGATTAATTTCAGCGTTAAGGAATGTGTAATATTGTTAATATGAATATCTGCTAGTATTTAAATATTTTAAAACAATTAATTCACTTAATTTAAAATAACCTTTGAGATTATAGTGACAAGGAATACACCATACTAAATATGAGCTACCTACCTAGAATGTGTATAAACTTAAATGAGTTCACACGTATAAAACGAATGATGAATTTTAAAGCTATGAAAAAAGGCTCCGGAAAAACTGGGTATTACGCTCGCTGATCGAAGTTCGCAACAGTGAGATCAGTGAGATAGTGGAGTAAAAAAATCTTGATGTAAATATGAAATAAGACATTTGCCGCTGGTTCGGTCACATGAAACGGAAATACAGGCACCACCGCCTTACCTATTCTTGGAGGGTATTCTTCGGTTGGAGGGTAGGGTAGCCGGTTTACTTACTTACGCAGGAGGCTGACCATCCTAGCGTCAGGTTTACAACGCACCATTAGCACATTTGGTGTCTATAAGCGACGGCATTTCTTACCATCAGGAAATCCGTCTGCTTGTTGTCTCCCTATAACATAAAAAAAAGCATGTCCACAATGCAAATATTAGCTTCATATTCCATCATCAAATCAAAAGACCTTTAATGCCCGGTTCCTATATTCAAAAAACGAGTCGTTTTGTGTACGGATAGTAGTATTTTGTACGCTTAGTAAGATTACCAACAACGGTTGCTCGTTTCCGACTATTGATTCTAAACATTTTTTGAAAATATTGGTAACGCTCCGTTACTTTTGAACAAATTACGAATGGTTTAGCTGACGGATTACGATTCGTTGATTATAGGAACCGGGCATAAGTCGGATAAAAGCCATGTGATTTGATAATGGTGGTAGTCTGACGGTTTTATTAGAGAGTAATGAATGTAGGAAAAGCTAAGTATGTAGCTATAGCACTTTGAAACTGGTAATCTCAGCTAATCCGCAAGGGTATAAATATGTTAAGTGTGTAATCACATAAAGTAAATTAAAAAAATAAAAATGTTTTATTAAATAAAAATGTTGTTACTATTACATATTGGCAAAGCCCCTGTACTACTAAGTAAGAACCTGTGTCACCGGGTACTCCGCTCATCCTCCAAGATACAATTATTTTCAGTGGGTAATTAAAATCCTAAAAATACTCTTCGCCTCTGAGGTCTTGCAGTCCAGCGTCGGACTAGACTTCTTGAGGTCCCGGGTTCGATGTCCGGGTCGGGCAAAAACATATGTAGAAAAGAAGGAACATTTTCAATTTTCTAATCAAAATAATAACATTGTCTGGGCTTGGATATGAGTCCGGTTGGCTATAAGTTTGCCACCTATCACATTGTAGGATTTAGTCTTCGGCTAGTCGTGGGTGCCTTGGTAGTTAGTGCCTCTTCCGACATTATGTATTTTTTTTATGATAATGGAAGGAAAATAAGCAGACGGATTTCCTGATAGTAAGAAATTCACGTCGCCTAGAGACACCAAAAGTGGTAATGGTGTGTTGCCAACCTGAAGCCGGGATGTTAGGCCTCGAGCAAAAGTATGTTTACCGGCTACCTTACCCTCCAAACCGGAACACGTCACGACGTTATGGTGGCAGGAATAGGTAAGGCGGTGGTACCAATCCGGGTGAGTCGCTCTACTGCGAAACTCTACCACCTAGTCAAATGTCACGGTGTTAGTGACTGTAAGCCTATGCTCGCCTTTTACGAGCTGCCTGGCAGGAAGGCATATGGTCTATTCTGCAAAGGAGCCCGGACCAACACGGGGAAATTGTAAATTCGTAAAAATCGTGTGTTTACGTTTAACATATTAAATAGTGCTCATAGACCTTTAGGGTTTATTTAGAATCCAAAATAATTTATTGAAATGCTCCCTTAAGAAGATTATTTCAAAGTTTTGCTTTATTAAAATTTAGAAATAGAACGTTGAAATTACTAATTGAAAAAAAAAAACATAAGTCGTGGCAAAGTAGGTTTTTAATCGTTATGCGTAACGATTATGTAACATTTTCTGATAAAGCCAACAGAAATATTAAATTTCCACAAACTTCGTTGGACCTTCTAAATTTATTTAAAAGGCGTGATACAAAAAAAGTTATAACATTTTGGCTCGTGAATTTTTTATCGTGAACAAAAACTTAAATTTGCGTACTTTTTATAAGACTTTAAATAAATGTATTTTATATATGGTGCAAGTCAGAAGCGCATAGAGATAAATATATTTTGTAATAGTATTTATGTTAGATAAATACAATTATGAAATTGTTTTGTTTGCCTATGTTCAAAAAAGAGCATAACATGTAGGATCTGTCCTTGAAAATGTCTTCTTCTTCTTTTATAAATATGGCTTCGATCGTTTTTCACGATTTACTTTGCCAATGTCAAGTTAGTGGATTCTTATACAGCCATTAGTCACTATGTACAAAGTCATGTCAGGTCAAAGTCTTGAGTAAAGTGGTGGCTTCGTTACTCAAGGTCACCTAGTGTGATTTGACGGTGGCGAGGGAATAAATGATACGCTAATTTCTTCATGTTTATTTCATTTGTGCACACAAAATGAATCTAATTAACACCTAAATTAACCAATTGAACTCAATATAGACAATAATAATAAAAATACGTAAATAATAAAACTTCATTTACGATGGCGCCAAAACTATTTTGTAAATGTCGAAATATGGTAAAAATCCGTTGTTACTAAAAGTGACGTCTTACAACGTTACGTCACGTTTATTGCGAGATATATGTGTTGAACATTTTTAATATACACTCACGAATATTTATACATTTCAGAGATACACTTACAACATTAAGCAAAAAGCCAGAACCTAAGTTTCTATGTTCTTCTTAATTTCCCCGTGTTGGTCAGGGCTCCTTTGTAGAATAGACCATATGCCTTCCTTGCCAGGCAGCTCGTAAAAGGCGAGCAAAGGCTCACTGTCACTAACACCGTGAATTCTGATTAGGTGGTAAAGTTTAGCAGCGACTCGCCCGGATTTGTACCACCGCCTTACCTATTCCTGCCGCCATAACGTCATGACGTGTTCCGGTTCGGAGGGTAAGGTAGCCGGTAAACTTACTTTTGCTGGAGGCCTAACATCCGGGTTTCAGGTTGGCAACGCACCATTACCACCTTTGGTGTCTCTAGGCGGCGTGAATTTCTTACTATCAGGAAATCCGTCTGCTTGTTTGCCTTCCAATATCATAAAAAAAAGTTTGCTCACATAATCAGTGGTATTTGGGACATAGCAATCGATCGCTGGATTATTTATCCTGGATCGCTTAATTTTAAAATGTTTAATTTTATTTGCGGTACACAGATAAATAAATGTCCAAGAACAAGTTACACAAATTGAATCTAACCCCAAAGTAAGCAAATTATATGCTCGTGTTATGGGTGTTAGTATACAATACTAATACATAGAAATAAATAGATACCACAATAAATTTAATAAACACCCAGACCCTAAAATGCAGACACCTAAATGTTCATCACACAAATGCCCATCGGGAATCGAACCCGAGCCTCGCAGTAGGTCGATATAGTTAGGCGTGAACGCTAGCCACTCGACCAACGAAGCGGTATAAGAGAATTTTCCTTAAAACACTCAACGCAGTAAGACTGTATTGTCTGGCTCTGAAACCGTCGTCGTCTGGAACCATCTTCTCAAAGTCAAGTGCGTTGAATAATAGAATTAGAGAAATAATCCGAGATTTTTGAAATATAAAATTCTCCATTACAATGCAACGAAGGTAGGTAACTTTCCTGATGATTGTTTTTTTAAAAAAAGTATCTTCACGCCCATATCCCCGAAGAAGTAGGCAGAGTCACAATCTGGCACCCACGACTAGCCGAAGACACTAAATCCCACAATATGATAGCAAGCCTATCGCCAATCGGCACATATCCAATCCCGAGCAACGTTTTTTTTATTAGAAAATTGGAAAACCCAATTTTCTTTTTGTTGCCAGACCCGGGATTCGAAACCGGAACCTAAGGCAGTCAAGAATAACAACTGAACCGCTAGACAACAGACAACTATTTAAATATAAGCCATGAACTAAATTATTATTTTACAAAAACAAAACTCATTATTTTCAGCAAAACAATACGATATTTATTGGTTTGCCTTCTTATATTTCGAAAGTAATACAAAAATAATTGCACGAATGGTTGCGGAGTTTTGTTTATAATTGGTCCTTTGTTTTCTTTTTGCTCTTGCCCTTTGAAAGGATTGTTTATTTTCATCAATTTAATTCATGCTTAGGACGGCGAATTCCTTATTTTTCCCATTTAAGTTTTTCTCCGCGTTTCCTATTTCTTTTAATTTTCTATTGACTTTTGAGTAAAGAAATTATCTTTTCTGTCATCTGAATTTTAAAAGCTGTTTTACATTTCATTTATGAATTTATACTATCTTTTCTATTTTCATTTTATTGACTAATAAATAATTTTGTGGCACCAGGTAGTATTATAAAGTAGGTAGTTTTATTTATCAGTAGCCGACCAGACGAACTTTGTATGGCTTGACATTAACATCTACTGGCAGTTAGTAAGAATTGAAGCAGTATTTTCGCCATTCCCATCAATTTTCCAGGTATTTCTTTTCATAAGAACCTTCTACTGACAATAACTAACACAATAAATAAAGAATTAGCAAAATTGGTCCATCCATTCAGGCGAAATGTGATGACTTTTGTAATCCGGATGATATCAAAATTAAATTGTTTAGTTTATAATTAAACCATAAACTGTTAATAAAGCTGATTTTAGTTTTTTTTAGTGTCAATTTATTTATGTTAAGTCAATAGAGTGTAACCCAAAAGACTGAAATATGCTTACTTGTAAAATCCTGTATTATATTTAATTAAAAATAGAAGTTTAAGGCATAGTCATTTAGTTTAATAAAGTTGTATTTATATCCGTTTCATTACGAAAATGCATTATAACAAAGTATGTTGAATAAGCCTTTATTTTGCTTATTCTGCGTAAACTGTGTAACTGTTGTGGTGAAAAGTCTTAAAAGAGAAAAGTCTCTCAAATGACACAGAATGTGACAAGCCTAACTAACATTCCCACCGCCCACCACCGTGAACAAACCACGAATAAAGTAAGAGCTCGGGAAATGATATACATTATTACGTCCTTCGTCTATGTACTCCATCCGCCACTGCAACCAGTAGGGTTACCCTTGAGCCTCTATTCATACAATATGGGAAACTGGAATCGAATATGTCATTTTAAGTAGTCTTGAACACAATGTGGTCTAGCGGTTCAGTTCTTGGACTTGACTGCATGAGGTCCCAGGTTCGAATCCCGGGTCGGGCAACAAAAAAGAAAATTGGTTTTTTTCCAATTTTCTAATAAAAAAAATATTGCTCGGGATAGGATATGTGCCCGGTTCGCGATAGGCTTGCCACCTATCACATTGTGGGACTTAGTATCTTCGGCTAGTGGTGGGTTCCCTGGTTGTGCCTCTGCCTACTTCTTCAGGGATATGGGCGTGAAGATACTTCTTTGAACACAATGATGGCGAATTAGGTAATATTAACATTAAATTATTCTATCGGATTCGTTGAATTTATTTAACTAAATGTTAACATTCCTCTAGTACTGTGTTTAAAGCGTGCGTAAAATGATATTTGCGATTCCAATTTCTAATTTGCATGATATGGAAATTTAAAAGTAGCACTTCTGATGACGAATGGAGTGCGAACAAGGAAAACAAACTAAATTTTCAGTGATGTCACGTCCCTTGCCAACCTAGTCGAAGCACTCACCACAGAGAACACCAAATCGCACTCGACGTACGTTTCGCCTCGACACCGAGGTATCCTCAGGAAATGGACCGTACCGTACAAACGACGACACAAGAGTGACTTTCCGGCTGCCGCCGCTTTGGTTGCGCCTTATATAGACCAAACACCCCGATATCAATTATTCGTAATTGCTTCACGAATCGATTGTGGGATTTTTTGCAACTCGATTGCTGCTTAAAATTCGTAATGATAGGGAATTCAATATATTTATTTGTTCATTCAACAACGTTCTGGACACATGGTGTTTTATGATTTCTAATTGTTCCAAAATATTTAATCTAATTCCTTTTTCACAAGTATGAATTATTTCGAAGGAGTAATCACCAGCCAAACTGTGACCAGCCTCCAAAAGATGTTTTGCAAAGTGGGATTTATCTAAATGTTTATATCTGAACGCCGCTATGTGTTCTTTGTAACGTGTTTGAAAACTCCGACCTGTTTGACCTATGTATGTTCCGTTACACTCAGAACACTGAAGCCTATAAACACCTGACTTACCTTTATTGTCCAATTTGTCCTTATCATTACAAATATTTCTTAGTGGATTACGTGTTTTAAAAGCAACGTGTATATGATTGGACTTTAGAGAGCGTTTAATTTTTTCGGAAATTTAACCGTCATAAGTGAAACTAGATTTGTGCCTTACAGTAATTTCTGGTTGCACGGCATAAAGTAATCGTAACATTGATTTCTTCGTTTTATTTTTAATTAAACTATTAACAATGCTGCGACTATAACCGTTTGCCTCTGCCATCTGGCAAATTATGCTTAACTCCTTTTTGTAGCTTTCCTGACTTAAAGGGATATATAAAAGTCTATGTACGTAGCTATTGAACGCAGACATTTTATGTTGCCAAGGATGACACGATGACGCAGGAATAGTCGTATCTTATTAGGATAAAAAAATTTAGTCTTTCAAATATACTGTATAAAGCCAGCCATATTACAAAGCTGTATCGACACTAATAACTCTACAATGTGAGCAAAACATTGTAGCTTGCATCTCTTTAAGTTTTATATCTGCCATCATTCTCTTTTGTAGCCCAATAATTTTGTATAAATTGTTGATACGTTTTTTTTTGTTTAAATATGTCATCTAAATAACAGACAGACAACCGACCCTGGTTACGTAAGTACTGCATTACTGATCATTGTAGATGTAACATAATTTTTGTATTCAAAATGTATAATTATTTGGAAATTGCTAAGATATTGAAATTTTGTTTTGTTTTTAGTAGTTGAATCCTCATATTCTATACTTTTTATATTGAACCTCAATTTAGTTCTCATGGATTACATTATAATAAAATA
>NJDD01003711.1:67226-81413 GCA_002245505.1 Calephelis nemesis | reverse complement strand
TAAGTGTGCTAAGGTAAGCCTAAAATGTTCAGTTGTGATAATGTGAGTTGAATATATGTTTTAGATCATAAATATGTTTCATTTTCTGAGTCTTTAACACTATATTCTAGAAAATCTTAATATTAGATGTATTTTTTATTATTATTTTGATATCGCCTCTTGGACTATACTCTAAAAATATGATACAGTATTAAATGCATAAGAGTTCTTTGATATAGCTTCTCGGAGTATATTCTAGAAAATTGCACTAAAAGATGAAATATGAATATTTTGACATAGCCTCCTGGACTAGATATTAGAATTGCAATTTTATATTTAATTTATAGTATAATATGAAGACTTAGATATAGCCTCCTGGAGTCTGGACTATGTGCATATAATCTTTCAAGTCGTCAAATAAATTTTTAACCTATTTGTTAGATATAGACTCTTGGACTATATTCTAGGAAACATAACATTATATGTGTGAGAAAACAAATTCAAAAATGTGGGTGCTTCTTAAGTTGCGCGGTACAATCTCAATAGGTAATTGTACTTTAAATATTAGTAGCCTAATCACAGATTTACATCAATCTAACAATGTCTGGATTAATATTATGTTATTAATTTGAGGACATCTCTATGTAATTCCCAAGTTAAATATGATATATCATTGTAATGATATTTTTAGATGAAACTGTACTTTAATCTTTTATTATAATAATTAACAAAATGTGGGTACATTACCCGTTTGTGTGTCGCATAGGCTACATTTATATAAATAGTTTGTAATATCAAAGTACCTGAATTTTCTATGTCCCCCTAGCAATTTGTCTGTATCCAAGTTTTATTCCACAGATTTAATTGTTTTATCTTTTAGTCCTTGTAAATTTAATTAAATATTTGTACACCACAATGTAGTTGAATATGTTGTATGCTTAAATATTTTTGTAACAACTTTTTAACACACATATTCCGCAAATAAATAATGTTCAATTTCATTATTAATTTAGGCGATTCTTACCTCGATAATGAACTATTAGAATCACGGTCTTCGTCGTCGGACCTTAGCCATTTTTTGTTCTAACTTTCTCATTATTTTCTTAGATATTTTTCTTTGTCATTGTTCTTTCTTTTTCCCATTTCTCAGACTTTAACTCAACACAATTTTAATTGTTTAAACAAAATTATTAACGTTAGGAATTTAAAAAATTGTAATTAACAAAATATACGTGCACGATGGCCGTCACACAAAACCTGTATGAGGGTACCCGCAGTATTAAAATAAGTATGTTTGAAGTGAAACTATTTTTTATATATAGGCTAGTACATGGGCCGTGTGCTGCTAGTAAATAAATGTAATCTCGAAGGGCAAATCACGCAGTTTAATGCTTATAAATTACATTACCCACACTACTAAACATTTGACACACAAACAAATATATTGATGATAACGATAACAGATCACAGATGGCTCGCTAAAAAGTTTGGCAACAAAGTAGTTGGTCTTGAGAAATGAAGATGGCGTTCTTATTAACAAGATATTAAAATTTGTTATTGTCGAATTTCGACCAATGGGCGACCACTAGTACAATAACAAGTATAGATTCTATTAAATTAAAATGTGTATGAACCAAAGTAACAATCAATTGAGAAATCCCTTCCAAATTATCATATTATTCTCGAACATTCTAGAAAGTTCCAATCATTCGAAACGTAAACATACCAATGAGATCTTCAAAAGATATCCAACGGAAGCAATTTGCACGGATTAAAAACACTCGGCTTTGTGGAAGCTGACATTCTAAATCCCAATACGAAAGAAAAACATTTGGAATAAAACAGTATCTTATTGTGAGTGTAAATGTATGAACGGGCTGGAGGGAAATTTGAATTCCCTGGCAATGTACAAAGTTGTCCCGGGTAATCCGACAGCGGAGTGAGTTTTACTCCCGATGGCCCCGGACACTGGTTTTAACGGAGATAGAATTAAAATAGCAGATGCGGGATTATATTTTTAAAACTTTTTGGTAGGGGATTCCCAAAATTCTGACAGATAAGTTTATCGGCTGACATGTTTTTTAGAAATATTATTTAAATAAGCATTTTTTTAAACTACTTATCCTAAATTAAGCGGAAGCTACATTTTTATTTTGAATTTAAAGGTATAGATTTAGGGATGTTACGATTCAAAAGATTTATAGAAAAATAACATAGTAGGTACCTACTATTGATTTATTAATGTTTTTTTTCTCTGTTACATAACGGAAAATACTAACGTATTTCGCGTTCCGGTCTGGACGGCAAAATAGGTGGTAAACTTACTTTTGGTCGAGGTCTAACATCCCGGCCTCAGGTTGGCAACGCACTATTACCTTTGGTGTCTCTAGGCGGCGTGAATTTCTTACCATCAGAAAATTTGTCTGACTGTTTTCCTTCTAATAATATAAAAAAAGTAGTAGATAGATAAATGCATTACCAGGGCACCCACGACTAGCCGAAGACACTAAGCCCCACAATGTGATAGATGGCAAGCCTATCGCCAACCAGGCGCATAATCAATCCCGAGCAACATTTCTTTCAGAAAAAAATTGAAAAAACCAAAATTTTCTTCTTGTTGCCCGACCTGGGATTCGCTAGCTATAATAGATTTATCAAAGAAACAGAAGCAGATGTGTAGACATATCACATACAAATGCAAACTCGTGACAAGAATCGAACCCTAACATCCTACTCTGACCCTATCGAACCCTAACAACCCATTAAGCCTAATTAACAACCCAACAAACAAGGCATTCAAATATCTAAGTAAACGGAAAAAAAGTCATTAAAGTCATCACCCCTTCCTTAATAACTGAAAATGATTACATTTGAAGTCATCGAATAAACAATTCTCGGACTATTTCAAATCCATAAAACTTAATGCGACACTGTGAATTCCTCAGCCAATTTAGCTCGACCTCAGCAATGCTACTGGAGATCTTGAATAAAACTTGGTAATCCACAGACTCCGGTTCATCTTACTTTGGTCCAGAAAGCGTTGTTACAGTTAATCTCGAAGAACAGCCGAAACCTTTCCTCTTAACGAGCAGTTGTCATTAAGCGATGTTAACAACTAAAAGGCTTTTGACCTGTAAGCCTTTTGATATTGGAGGTTAACTGTTTTGTAAAATATTATTTTATACGTTGGGTTCAGATAAGATAATCTAATCCCCTTTTAGCAGTATTGAAAAGGAAAATAATAACTTCCAGCCAATTTGTAATTAACGTAACAAATTATCTGGTTTATCTTTTATTTGAAAGATATTTTTATCGAGCGATACAATTTTTTTGGAATACACATTCCATATTAACACCGTAACTAATAACTTTTGTCAGAACTTCAATGGCTAATGACCGGTTCTTATATTTAAGAAACAAGTCGCTTTGCTTACGAAAGGTAATTTTTTTACGAATATTAAAAAATCATACTACGGTCGTTCGTTATTGATGAACTTGAAACATTTTGTGTAACTATGAGCAACGCGTCGTTAGTTTTAGGCAAACTACCAATAAATAAAATAACTGACTATGAATTGTTTAATATAGGAACCGGGCTTTAACCGGTCGTGTTGGCTCCGGTCCGTTGAGTAGCAACCATATGCCTCTCTGCCAGGCAGCTCGTAAAAGACCGTTATTGAAATATGGGTAATTACTAATAGGACCAATGGTTTTAAACACTGTGCTGTAACTTGCCTAGGATTCACCACCTTATCTATTTGTGTCGCTATGATGATTCTGTCATGTTCCGGCTCGGGGGTAGATTTAGAGAGGCTAGACTTGCACATTAGGTCTAACAACCCAGACATTTGACAGCTACGCACTTGTAACATCAAAGCTATCTCTTATCATCAGGAGAGCCGTGTTCTTGTTCACTGTCATCTCACATAAATCAATCTATCAAAAATCTATTTTGTTTTAAAATAGTGGCAAGTTAACCGCTAGTAAAATATAGGTGCGAGTATAATTGTTTCATATCGCAAAACTAAGAAAACTGAGGCTTCTGTTTCTTTAGATGACATATTTACTACTACAAAAGCTTATTTTCTCAGTTTTGTTTCGTCT
The DNA here is from genome assembly GCA_002245505.1 of Calephelis nemesis. Lineage (NCBI taxonomy): Eukaryota > Metazoa > Arthropoda > Insecta > Lepidoptera > Riodinidae > Calephelis > Calephelis nemesis. The sequence goes on along the minus strand of NJDD01003711.1, from coordinate 77,330 downwards.
ACACGTTAATTACCTATCTGTGGTCGATAGGCAACGTGTGTTTTTACTCTCAAAAATTGTATTTGTTTATTAATCTTAAAATACCATATTAGCGAAACGTCAATAACGTTGCAGTTAACTAAAAACTGATGTACTTACATTAACTAAAAAATAATAATCTAAATAAAAAAAAAACATAACTCCCCGTGAAATTTCTAACCTCGCTGGTCGAGTGGCTAACTTACACGCCTATCTACATCGACAAAACGCAATGCTCCTTTTTGATTCCCGAGGGGGGGCAGGCATTTGTGTGATGAGCATTTAGACGTCTGCATTTCCGGGTCTGAGTGTTTATTAAATTTATTCTGGTATATATTCAAGTATTTCTATGTATTATAATCGTTGACTAACACCCATAACACAAGGATTTAATTTGCTTACTTTGGGGTTAGATTCAATTCGTGTGACTTGTCCAGGGATATTTATTTATTTATTTACGTAGTTAAGAGCAATTTTAATCACTCCATTCAAATAAAAAAATCTGCATTTCGCGTCGAGAAATCATACACACAGACATGTAATCACTCTCAATATGACTTGTCTTTAGTTACAATATACTGTCGATAAAAAGTGAAGTGTAACATAAAAGGTTACTTTAAGGCCCCATACTTAGTCAGCCAGAAGAGCCAATCGCCGCACTCCCCCGTTTCATGATTACTATGAAATATTGCGCTCTAAAGTAAACGTTTTAAGCGACAAATCACTATTTTTGACACTATAAAAGTAATTTGAAAAAAGTATAAAAACTGAAACACTTATCTTTTAGGTATAGTACTTATCTATGTTTGTGTTAAATCTGGTAGCAATATTTTCATAATTGAAGTAGACCCAACTGTCTTTTTGATTTTAAAAAAAAGTTAACTTTTTGATTTTTTTCTATCGAGCAAAGTGAAATGAATCGTGTTTTGGAAACACTAGTCTTATAAAGCATATTTATGTTAATCTTATGTATTTTTGTCACCAAGATCCATGATTGCTTTGTAAGCAAAAAACATTATACTGCTGACGTATTTTAGCGTACCCTTAGTGTATTGTGAAAAAGTACAAGTTACTAAAAAAATTAAACATGAAGAAATTTCACTAATCGCACAAAAGTTTTGATAAAATTTGAGGATCCCCATACGTTAATCAATGTTTAATTATCGATGAATCATTAGATATCTACAAATGTGCCCCTTTATATGTACTCCCCCTACGTAATGTGCCCCTACAGCTCTCCGCCATTTCATTAAACGGCGGCAATAATAACATTCCGCCGGTGATATTACGCCACTACCGAGCGACCACTTTATGTTTTTTCTCCCTACAATCTCGTTGATCACGGATCGCTCGATGCTCTGATAAACGTGCACACTTCAATTTCCTGGCTTTGTACAGAGTAATGAAATCTAGAGACTTCATTACATATTTTTTTCAGAATATAAACTTATTGAAAATTATGCTGGTCTATTGAAGATGATAGAGCCACCTATCAAGCAGCTTGTAAAAAAAGAGCATTGGTTCTTACTATCACCGTGACTAAGGGAAATCGCTTTACTTTATAACAGTACAAACTATTGCCAGCGGCGTTGCCCGCGTGGTTAATGAACTCACGGGAACATATTTTCGGGATAAAAACTATTCTATGTGTTAATCCAAGTTGTCCTCTATGTGTGTGGCAAATTTCATGAAAATTGGTTTAGCCGTTGAAGGAATAACACACATACAAGTTTCGAATTTATAACATTAATAGGATAATAGGATATGATGAATGATGAACATAATAGTATGTCAAGAACGTGAACCTAAATTGACTAGGTATGTTTTATCACCCACTAGTGGTAAACAAGTAACTTGGGTTACTAGATTATTCCATCAATGCAGTTACAACTAGGTGGAAGAAAACTATAAATTAGCTTACCATTGGTACCATCGCCTTATACTGTATCACAGGTAAGTGTTCGTCATTGTTGTTGCATTGCACATGATGTTTAAAATCTAGGCCATAAGTTAGTCGGGCACCAACGAATATTTATTATCTTTGGGATAAGATTGTATCTTACCGTCAGAAAAGCCGAGAGATCGTCTTTAACAATGGAAAAGTTGATAGAAAGAACATTTATCAATACACACATTCACTACATATATTACAATGAAAAACAAAGATAAAAATACTATGCAAGAAACAACAATCAAACATATATAACCGCAGTGTGCAGCGCTGTGATTCTAATAGGAGAAACAGTCAGTATACATTGTAAAAGCATATTGCTTTAACACTGATTTGCAGGTTTCCCCTTTAGTCTTGACAGATATCAGATTTTTTTCAATAACTTAAAAAAATCCGTACAAATATAGTTAAAAACAATGTACAGCCCGTCATTTGCTAAGTCATAAATAAAAGACTATAATGGTATTTATATACTATTAAAAGTTTAAATATCGATCACACAAATATTATGTTGAATTTTTCAAGTGTTTTATTTTATCTTAACTTTACGTTGAGAGATCAGTCGCTTTTGACTTTTTACATTTAAATAATGTACAAATTAGAATTCTGACATCTCTACATTTTTCTAGTCTGTACAGCGTCAGTGACGTCTTCACGTTCCGCAGCACGATCCTGGTACTGATTATAAGGTTTTTTATGGTCGCCTCAGGTTCTTCACATATTTTCCTGTTGCTTTTCGATTTCCTTTCCCATTTGCGGATAAACATTTATTATTACTATTCTATTTCTTCAAATTCGGTCAAAATAAATATTTTGACATTATCAACATTACGTGCTTGTTGCTGTGTTTTATCGTTAAAAAAGTAAAATACTTCCATTTTGGTCAAAGCTCTTTCGCAGAATTATAAACCACCTGCCTTCCTGCCAGGCAACTCGTAAGAAGCGAGCATAGGCTTACTGTCACTAACATCGTGACATCTTACTAGGTGGTAGAGTTTCGCAGCGACTCGCCCGGATTGGTACCACCGCCTTACCTATTCCTGTCACTATAACATCCAATGCTTGCTGTTGACGTGTTCCGGTTCGGAGGGTAAGGTAGCTGGTAAACTTACTTTTGTTTGAGGCCTAACATCCCGGCCTCAGGTTAGCAATGCACCATTACCAACTTTGGTGTCTCTAGGCAGCGTAAATTTCTTATCATCAGGAAATCCAATCCATTCCTCCATGCTAGTTTGCCTTCCACTATCATAAAAAAATATACATGTATATAATATACTCCTAACAAGTAACACTAAAGATTTTTTAAACGAAAGTAAAGAGAAGTTGCTGTCGTATAATTGAAATACTTTCGTTAGATGTATAACATAATTATACAAACACTTAAGCTATTTGAAATGGCTTCCAAGAAATAAACTTGTCCCAAACCTACATGCGAAACGAATGCAATTTTCCCTCTTCCGTAAAGGAATTAATGTTCCAGGAATTTTATTTCTGGAAACTGGACGATTCGGAGAACAAATCCGCAACCAATCTCCGAAGGAAAATAAATTTCAAATGGCATTAGAAACTTTCAATATCTAGCCAAGTCGAGGGCGGAAATACTCTTAGCTTAGCTCTAACATTGGTACTGCTTACATTCTTTGTGGGTTTTTTGCTCAGCTGTTTCATTTTTGTAACATTTGAAATGGATATTGGAACATTATTGTACTGTTTTATTACAAGAATATAAACGAGAAGTTTGGTTATTACGAACATTATAATATTGGTGAAACTGTTATTCTCTTATTTTCGAAACGATGTATAATGTTGGTTGCAATTGTTATAGTAAAATTAACTACTTTTGTGTTAACAATTTTCAATGTTTAAAATGAGTTTGAAATGCTAACAATCATTATATTGTTTAAGTCAAATGCGCTTTTTTTGTGGAATGGGTAAAAACTTCTAATCTTGCATCAAGACACGTGACCTGAAACTTCATAAGACAAAAATTTGTAAGACGGCGCAGGACGTTCGTCTGTTTGTGTACAATATATGAAAAGAATGTTCGTCTTGTCATGTTTGTGTACGATAGCGCAATAAATTAATATTGTATTCTACCACGTGAATGATAGTACTTTCATCTTGATAATTAAAGCAATTTTTGCAAATTTACTCCCTAACCATTCCAAAATATGAAAAATGCACAACGTTAATATTCAAATTTTCATTTCTGCCGGCACTCCCGGAGTGCAACCCGCTTTTGTTAAAAAGAAAAGATACGGATCAACTGTAAGTAATCTATACTTGTACCAAATCTGTAAACGAGCAAATTCTATATATTAAATAAAATTGAAAAAAATAGGTTTAGGCGACAGTACACATTTTTAGTATTTTTTAGATTTTTCATGTGTTAGTACTCCAACCACAATTTGTAATGAATTTGCTGAACCGATCATAATTATAATTATGTACTTTACATTCCCAGGAAGGTTAAAGGCTACTTTTTATCTTTCTTATTAAAGGGGTTTCCGAAGACGGAGTAAAAGTCAAAACGTAAATTGGGCTTTAGGTAATTAACGCGTTATCTGATTTTGTTAATTCCCTTATTTATGTATCGTATGCATTTCACAGCTTTTCCTTTAATTATTTTTAAAGCCATAAGTTTTTTAATTTAAAATTAAAGACATAGCAACACTTTATAAAGTGAACAAACAAATTTTTATCTGAAATATTAAGAAACATTTCAACGTAAAATCCTATACATAATGTTCCGGAGTTCTCTTTTTCATAAATTCTGTCATAATCTTATACTTAAAATTGCACTAATATAAATGAACAAAGGCGAACTTAATGCCAAAAAAGCATTTTCTCCCAGTTTACCCTGGGTAATGGTGACAAAAACACACATGGCCATTACATACGTCTCCAAAATCATTACTCTTTAAAAGTTTTGGTTACATCACCGGTCACTATAATAGTTTGTCAGTACTATTATAGTGACCGGACAGGTATCATAGTAATAATCAAAAGAAGCAACAGCCGCAATGTAACGGCTTATAATAATCAACAAACTTCTCCCCGTGTTGGTCCGGGCTCCTTTGCAGAATAGACCATCTGCCTTTCTTGCCAGGCAGCTCGTAAAAGGCGAGCATAGGCTTATCGTCGCTAACACCGTGACATCTGACTAGGTGGTAGAGTTTCGCAGCGACTCGCCCGGATTGGTACCACCGCCTTACCTATTCCAGCCGCCATAACGTCATGACGTGTTCCGGTCCAGAGGGTAAGGTAGCCGGTAAAGTTACTTTTGCTCGAGGCCTAACATCCTGACCTCAGGTTGGCAACGCATCATTAACATCTTTGGTGTCTCTAGGCGGCGTGAATTTCTTACCATCAGGAAATCCGCCTGCTTGTTTGCCTTCCTATAACATCAAAAAAAACTACCACAATACCAAAGTTCTCACGTGTTTCATCGTTGTATTGAAATATGTGAGTTGTTCTTTCTAATATTTCCATATCGCCTGTGTGTTCTAGCGGTCTAGGTGTTGACTTGACTTCATGAGGTCTTGGGTACGATGCTCGGCTTCGGCAATCATAAATAAAAATGTCTCTCTCAAGTTTTTTTTTAAAAATTACATTGCTAGCGATGAGACATTTGCCCGGTTTGCGATAGACTTGCCGACTATCATATTATGGAACTTAGTGTCTTCGGCTTGACGTCGATGGTTCTACCACTGATTAAGTAAAGATATTTTCATATCACATGCTTTGGATTAAATAAATATTACAATAGCTCGTAGTTTTTCACAATTTAGAGGTTCAGTTGAGAATCTCTGTAGTTTCAAGTTGATTGTGATAATATGTTCCCTGTATCACATTGTGGGACTTAGTGTATTCGACTAGTTGTGAATGCCTTGATCGTGCCTCTGCCTGCGATATTTGCTAAAACTTTCAAACAAGCATCAATCTTCCAAATATTTAAATTGTCCGTTTCATAGTTAGAATGTTTGAATGAATATGAAAGGTGCTGGCACTCTCCCAGAACATAATTCTTATGCCACTTAAACTTTTGACTCGAGATTCCCTACAAACTTGTGGAGTAAAAACCAGATAGGATTCCAATGAACCTCAGATAGTTCAGCTAGGGCAGAGCTTTCCAAACTTATGTAATCATTACATATTTAAATTATATAGTATTTAATTATCGCCTCTGTGGTCTAGCGGTTCAGTTGTTGGACTTGACTGCATGAGGTCCTGGGTTCGAATCCCGGGTCGGGCAACAAAAGAAAATTGGGTTTTTCCAATTTTCTAATAAAAAAAATGTTGCTCGGGATAGGATATGTGCCCGGTTGGCGATAGGCTTGCCACCTATCACATTATGGGACTTAGTATCTCGGCTAGTCGTGGGTACCCTGGTTGTACCTCTGCCTACCTCTTCGGGGATATGGGCGTGAAGATACTTAATATTTAAAACGAAAGAAGGTTTTATTTCTTGTCTGAGAAAAAAATTGTTCCTTTTGTCATGAAAAAAATTATTAGGTAAGGCCCGGTTCCTATATTCAAGAAACGGGTCGTTTTAATTACGAATGGTTGGTTTTTGTAAGAATAGTACAAAAACCAACCATTGTAACAATATGTAAGCACTGACGCAATTGTAGATGGTATCAATTATTACAATTGTCAACTAGATATTACTACATATTCAGATTTTTGATTTGTTCAGGTAATTATGTAATAAAACAAAATGGTGCGTTGTAATAATTTGACACCTTTTGACACTTGACAGCACAGTTGAGTTACGCAAAGTTGTTTTACGTTAGTGTTGCCAACGACGGGGAAATCTGAAAACCAGTGTTGAGGTAGATTAAGCCTCAACAAATACTGAACTTTTCCTTGGCGGACTCATGTTACCACACTCTGTTTTTTTTTCATAATATCTTAATATCACTTTATGAAGTTTTTTATTTAATTGAAGTATGTTACTTGAGTTGCTTGTTAAACCTAAGCAACTTATTAAATGTTTACATTACATGCTAATCTGACAATACAATTTTTTTGTCTCTTTTTTTCTTTCGTTGAAAGAAGATAGCGATAACTTAAAATAAGTTTAGAGAGTGTGCAGCACAACAACAACCACTATCTCACTCGGTAGGGAAGGAAAATAGCATTTATACTAAAGACAGTAAAATAAGAAAGAATTTGATTACATATTTTTCGGTGATTCTATTTTGCAGTACAAACGTTTTTAAGTTACTGCCCTTGCAATGTAATAAACAATATTTGATCCTAGAAAAAAAAGCCCTGAAAATGTAGGCAGAGGAACAACCAAGGCACCGAGGACTAGCCGAAGACACTTAGCCCCATAATGTGATAGGTGGCAAGCCTATCGCTAACTGAACACATATCTCATTCCGGGCAACGTTATTTTTATAAGAAAATGGAAAATGCACTTTTCTATATTTAATTTGTTGCCTGACCGAACAGGGGATCGAACCTGAGATCTCAAGTAGTCAAGTCCGACGCCGGACCGCTAGACCACAGAGGCGATAACCTATTTTGTATATAACATTAAACCTATATAAAGTTGAAGTCTTAAGTTTAATAAACATAAATATACCTTCCCATCTACACTTAGACGCACTTAAGTGTTCCTTAACTTTGAAGAGCACCCACTTAAGTAAACCAAGGTAAAGCTCAAGCCAACGTTTCCCGATGACTTACTCTATGATTAATTAAGTTGTACTTGAGTAATTACAACATATACCTAGATGTTAATGTTCGCATACTTTAGATTAAATCCAAATTAATGTTAAATAAGCAAAAATTGTGTTTATTTGTTTGTTTTTCCTTCTTTTAAGGTTCAATGGAACTTTTTGACAGTTAATACCTAGAAAATTAAATACTGTTCCTAACATCGCAAAGAATCTTTTCGATTGCGTCGGTGTTCCAAAAAATCCTCATCAAAATCGGTCTAGTCGTTTGGGAGTTATGATGGCACAGACATATACACACTCAGACACATTTAACTTGTAACACCCATCATTTTCCGTCTAGGGTTAATAATACCAGTAGACGGATTCCCTCATCTTTTATAGACACTAATAAAGGTTAGTTTGTTGATACCCCGTGAAAACGTATATAGCGAAAATGCAGACTTCCTCTTTTTTATGATAAAAGAAGGCAAACAAGCAAACGGATTTCCTGATGGTAGGAAATTCACACCAAAGTTGATAATGGTACGTTGCCAACCTGAGGCCGGGATGTTAGGCCTCGAGCAAAAGTAAGTTTACTGGCTACCTTGCCCTCTGAACCGGAACACGTCAACGGTAAGTTGGACGTTATGGCGACATTAATAGGTAAAGCGGTGGTACCAATCCGGGACGGTCGTTGCAAAACTCTACCACCTAGTAGGATGTCACGGTGTTAATGACGTTAAGCCTATGCTCGCCTGGTACGAGCTGACTGGCAGGAAGTCAGACGGACTATTCTACAAAGGAGCCCAGACCACCACGGGGCCGCAAGACACCATGACGTCAATGGTGAGTTTTTATCTCATTGGGATTTTAGCTACATCACCTAGCCGTGACAACGACCTTAGCCTCATTAGCTAAGTTTACCAGCTATTCCAATTTTCAACACGGGATACAACAGTAACAAGCACTGACGCTATGGTAGCAGGAATAGGTAAGGCATCAAGAAAGCAAACATTTATTCGACTACTTAAAATTAGAACTTCTTAAAGCCTGATATTAAATGCGTTGAGTGTATCTTCTGAAATTCAGTATTAAACATTAAGTTTGTTATAAATTTGTAAAGTTTGAGAACCTTTGAATTTATATGCAATTGGTAAAGAGTGTTGGAGGAGTTTCAAGTTTTCTCTCAGAAGTCGAACTCAGTCACATGTTGGAGTGATATTAGCATTCAATGTTGAGTTGAATGAATATTTCTAGAAATTCATATTTGAACCGTCAGGAATAAAAATGTCAAAAGTAGCATTCCGCTATTTTAAAATTGGATAGCATTTTCGTAGATCGTAAAACAAAATGGTGGGTTTAAACCGAGCATTCTCATAATGTTTTTATTTGTTTTTAACCGATTCCAAAAACGGCGATGTCGAGGAAGTTATCAATATTATAGTATTTTTATCCGAATTTAAATGGAGGTGGAAGGACGTCCGACTACTGTATTTTTTTGCTTGTTAATCGATTTCTCCATGGTTTCTAAACAGATTTCTGATATCGTTTTCCTTTATTTTTTTTAAAGAGTGTACGAAATAGTCTTACTACCATCAAGTCTGGATCTAATGAAGAAATCTCAGGGAAATTTAGAACAATACATAATTTTCGTATACGTTTCGCGTTCGTGTAAGATGATTTGCTTCTTGAAATTTTAGTTGATTTTGCAGTTTTACTGCTATTAAATTATTTATATAGTTAACTAGTTGATGTCCGCAGCGTTGCCCTCGTGGTTACCGGTCTCACGTGATCATTTATTTGTTATAAAAACGATCTATATTTGTGCCAAATATCATGAAAATCGGTTAACCAGTTTTAGCGAGAAGGAGTAACAAATAAACAAATATACAAACTTTCACATTAATAATATTAGTAGGATAGCTTAGTAAAATGACACGCAATTCACCTGATGGAAAAGTGATGTTAGAAGTCAGGTTGAAGCCAATGGACTCTTACGTTCAGTAAGAGGTTACTCAGGGTTACTGGTAACTACAACTTTTATAAAATCGAGAAAAAATATTTGGTTCTCCACACATTTTTTTAGAGGAGAATGAAATTTTTGTGCGGACTATGGACGGATTGAGGGATATATTCGTATTCTCCAAAGTTTATATGATAGATACATTTATGCCCGTATTAGTCTGAGTTCTAGTATGAAACAGACAGTGCTTTCCCACCGTCCACCTCTCGAGACCACCTAGGTGAACCGGACCCTCTGTCTGGCAGCACGTAAAAGCTGAGCATATGCTAAACATCATTACCAACAAGACCACTGTGGTAGAGTGCTGAGTATCGCTTGCCCAGGTTAGGATCCACTGCTACTCATTCCTGTTGTCATAATTACATCCATTCATAATAATGTGTTCGGGTTCTAGGATAGAGTAGCCGGTAGACTTGCACATTATGACTTAGACCCTGGTAGGT
>NJDD01003711.1:28647-55705 GCA_002245505.1 Calephelis nemesis | reverse complement strand
TTCCCGGGCAACGGTATGTTTATTAGAGAATTGGAAAAAACATATTTCTATTATTTTTATACGGCCTAATTGTTTAAGAGGCCAGAGTACACGCCTAACTACACTGTCCAACCGCGAGGCTGGGGTGGACTTCCTAGAAGGGACTAACAAAATAATTAGATGTCTGCATTTCCGGGTCGGAGTATTTGTTGAATTTATACTGGTATCTATTTAAGTTTAGCTATTTACTAGTATCGTTGACTAACACCCATAACAGAAGCATATAATTTGCTTACTTTGGGGTTAGATTTAATTTGTGTACCTTGTCTAGGAATATTTATTTTGTTGCCCGACCCGGGGATTAAACCCGGGACCTCAAGCGGTCTATAGAACATTTTTCCTGTCACCATTTCTTAACTCTTTCGAATACAAGAAATAAAATATCAGAGCTTGTTAACAACCCTTTATAACTTTTTTCATCTTTTATCTCATAATTCCTTTTTCTCTTATCAATGTATTGCTAAACCCGACACCAAAAACAAATGAAATTAAATTAAAAGCTTCTAAAACAAAACATGAAAAACAGAAAAAACAAAGAACATGGAATTAAAAATATTAATAGTTCTATATCCGTACAATCTGGCCTCGACGGTTCCATGATATCTCAATCGAGTATGAAAACAGGGCTGATTGAATTGTGATTGAGATTGAACAATCGGAGATGGCTCTTTACAATAATTCCAGTGGAATTTTCCATTACGGCCTCGCGAATTACGTTCCGCTTAAATTGAGTGTGCTTTGTTGTGAGACTATTTGATTGTGCGACGTTGCTCGATGATTTTTTTTAAAAGGAGAATGAGCATATTGGCCCAACTCTTGTAGCACTTCAAGCAATATTTCAATGGAATCTATATATTAATACGTGATGCCAAAACTTTGGACCACTTTTTACGAAAATTGCGCTGACGGAGGAGCGTAAAATTTGGCACATTAATAGTTTATGTGTAGGAGAAGTGCATAACGCTAATATTCAATTAATGCTAATATTTAATCAATGAATAAAACATTACACACACTACCATGCATTTGACACACTCAAACAAATATATTGATGTCAACGATAAAAGATTACAGATGGCGCACTAAAAAGTTTGGAAACAAAGTAGTTGGTCTTGAGAAATGAAGATGGCGTTCTTATAAACAAGATATTAAAATTTATTATGGTCGAATTTCGACCAACGGGCGTAACGAGTAACGTTTTCTTTAATAATTTTTACTAACTTAGATGTATCTTTAAAAAAAAAAAACGACTACATCGTCGGCTTATTGCAAGAACTCATTAACCACAAAAAGTCACTAAATACGTCTTTTTCATGGATGTATTCAATTTGACAATGAAAAAACTCACTAATTGCTAGTTTCTATTCTTCTTATCGTCGGTGCTTGGTGTAATTTCATTCTTGAAACAATTTATTCATAACACTTGTGCTTTCCACATCAGGGCCTACTGTCATCAGGGCAGGGTTGTTATTTAGCAATGATACAAATGCAAGATAACGCTTGACAAGCGAAACTGGTTGGCTAAACTATAATATATATATTGTGCAAAGTATTGTGCAAAGTACAAGTGTTGTGAATAAATTGTTAAACGAATTACTAACTTGCTTTAGCCGTTACGCGTGCTACTAAATCCTTAACTGCAACTTTGGCAGTCAGACATTTAAGCCGACGATATATGAGTGGTTGGGGCAACAATTACAGCATATAAACCTTTATTATATAATATATTGTGCTACAATAGTTGGGACGCAGTTCACAATAATTTGCCCATTCTCCTTTAACACTATTGCATAAAAAACTCAGTTGAAAAATGTTTTTGTTACAAGTTGCCTGTACTTCATAAATAGTATTAATTATTTCTTACACTATTGATAATAATGAATAATTTGTTTTTTAGGAGTTGGATTAATTCGCTTGGTTTTTGTGTGTTTGACCGCCTCGTTGGTCGAAGGGCTAGCTAATACGCCTAACTCCACTGGTCAACCGTTAGGCTCGGGTTCGATTCCTCTCGGGTATGGGTGTTTATTTAACTTATTCTGGTATCAATTTAAGTATTTCTATGTATTAGTATCATTAATTAATACTCTTAACGCAAGCACACACTTTGCTTACTTGGCTTTAGGGTTAAATTCAATTCGTGTGACTTGTCCAAGGATGTTTCTTTATTTATTTGTACAGAGATAGGTATATCGTTTATTTTAATTTACACACTAAAACTTATTTTATAGAAAGATCGACATATCTGTGCTTATAATAAAACTGTAGCAGATTTAACAAATCTTCGTGTCTTCGGCTAGTGGTGCATGCTATTTACCCCTGTCTACCTTGTCGGGGAAACGGGTTTGAAGATAGTAAAATATACTACACACTGCTAAAAGTTTACTAGGTAGTAGAGTTTCACAGTAACTCGCCTGGATTAGTTCCACTGCCTTACCTATTCTTGCTGCCATATCGTATTATAAGGCCATAAGGCTTGTAACGCACCATTACCATCTTTGTTGTCTCTTGCTATCAGGAAATCCGTCTGCTTGATTGCCTTCCAATATCATAAAAAAATATAAATAATGGTAAATCAAGTAATAAAAAAAATCCACAATCGTACGATCTAGCTTCGACGTTTCCATATTAAATTCATCAAATATGAAAACAGTTGATTGAATTATGATCGAGATTGAACAATCGGAGACAATCTTAACAATCATTCCGGCAGAGTTTTTCATTATGTCCTACTGGAATACTTTTTGATTGAATCGGGTGTGGTTTATACTGGATTTATGAATATTTAGAGTTGCTTGTTCAACCTTTGTATGGAGCAGAGTATAGCTACTTTTTTATAGGTTAGAAAGATGAAAACGTAGATAAACTTTTTATGTATAGAAATATACGTTGATTAAACACCGAAGTAGTCATGATACGTAGCTAACGAGAGTCTAATCATACAAGCATACACATTTTTGAAACCATATCAAAATTATTTTGGGTCTAGGAAAGTCTTATTACCTACTGCTAACATATTAATAGTAACTGAAGATAGATACCTATCTATAATAGACAATCTTGTGTAGAATGAATTCTTCTATTTTAGGTAGCTCGTAAGAGGCGATCAAAGCTTAATTGGTTGTGGGCCCGCAGGTTCTGTACAAAGTAGATTTATACGGAAAAAATAATAGCACATTTCACAAAGCGTTTTACACCCGCAGCGCCCGCGGTTGTTTGCGGTTACCGCGGTAGCGGTCGGTCCCGTAGAATCGTGCAAGTTTCCAAGTGATGGTTTCAACCGAGACGGCTGTGTGACTACATAAATTACTGGTCTCGTGAGTTTTGACATAAGCCGCAGTTCCGCGATCACGGGTGCGGCTAAAAACCGCTCGGTGAGTTCTTAGGGTTAATGGTTATGCACCAATTAAGCTTTGCTCGCCTCTTACGAGCTACCTGAAAGAAATGAACATAGATTTATTCATGATTCTTGGCGATTGTGTCTGTGTACAAACAACGGATAACTCGTCTGTGTTATCCGTTTTTCTTACTTATTCCTGACATGGCGTCAGTACTCAGTTCTATTCTTGGAGGAAGGTTAGCCGCTTGAGCAATAATTGGCTTAACACCTCGGCCAAAAGACGGCGACGTATTTATCGTATTTACGGCGTTATCTCTGATTGAATTACTTACAGTTTCTATAATCAGCTAAATGTAATCCGTAAGTATAACCATTCACAGTTTGCTCAACAGTAACGAAGAATTACTCATATTTTCAAAAAATGATCAGAGTTAAATGTCTAAACGAGCAACCGTTGATAGCAATCATACTAATCGTATAATATAATACCATCTATAATCAAAACGACTCGTTTCTTGAATATTAAAACTGGACCTTATTCACACACTCTCATAAAGCATTTTATTTTAACTAAGTTTTAAAGTAGACGGTTACTATTCATATCTTTAAATAAAGAAACACGTCTTGTACTGTTTGTATCACGTGCATTTTTTTATTATGTAAATAGCCTACCGGTTTCACTTACACAGCATCATCAGGGCTAAATCTTAAACTACTAAACAATATTTTTGATTTATTTAGAACTTTAAGTAAATTATGGTTTAGTAGTTCAGGTTTTAGCCCTGAGGATGCTGCATAAGTGATACCGGTAGGTAAGTGACACTTAAAATATTAAAATTGTTCCTTCATGATGTGTTCCAGTTTGGAGGGTAAGGTAACCGATAAACTTACTTTTGCTCGAGGTCTAACATCTCGGCCTCTGGTTGGCAACACACAATGTCCATCTTTTTGTCTCTAGGCGGCGTGAATTTCTTACCATCAGGAAATCCCTCTACGTGTTTGCCTTCCAATATCAAAAAAAAGAATGAAATATCAGTTCCATATGCGTAGAATGGCGCCACCTTAATTCACCATTAAGTGTGGAAACAAAGTTGATTGTGGTTGAACAATCAGTGACGGATCTTTACAATGATGCCACAAGAATTTTCCATTACGCCCCAGCAAATTAGGTTTCAATAGAATCGATAGAACCGAGCCTGGTTTGTTGTACGATTGTTCGAGCCCACGACTATCGCTTGAGTTTTTTATTTAATTTTTCACCTTAAACTGAGTAAAACGTGAATTTACCATTCTTTATCATTTTTTGTCAACTTGTGAACTATTTTAAACACCTTAAGTGAAATTATTATTTCATAAATAGTCTGTTTTTTAATCTCAGAGATTGAATTGACAAATGTAAATGTCAATTTTAAAAATAATTATAACCACAGATTATTATAACTATGTTTTTTGTAGTGCCGTCCCGTGATGCCGATTTTTTCAAAACCTAAATTAATGTCGGTTTTTGAAGAATGAATTACTTCATATCGAGGAACATACTCAGTTTGTGGTGTAATTAGATTATACTGAAATTGAATTCGTCGAATTTTTAGGAATTTACTGAGTTGTAAATTATGTTGATCTTTCATTCTTCAATCTATTGAAGTGTTCAAATTTGTCCTACGTGCATCTCTTGTGCAACTTATTAATTATGTATCTACCTACTGTTATTTTGTTATAATATTAAGTTTGGTAATATTGGTTCTATTGCATTGTGTTTAATTTAAAATAAACCGGGGGGCCTGGACAAATAACCCAAATTGACCTAACTCTAAAGTACGCACATTATATGCTTGTAATATTGGTGCTACGTAGGAATACCAATACAAAGAAATTATTATACAGTTATAAATTAGTATGTAGATTTTACTCCATGTTTGCTCGGATCCTCTATTTAGAAAATCTCATCTGCCATCTCGCCTGGCAACTCGTAAGAAGCGAGTAAAGGCGAAACGGGACACCATCAACAAGACCTTTGGTAGTAGAGTGCTGTTCAGTAATTTACCCGGATAGGGATCCACTGCCTTACCTAATCCTACTGTCATAGTGACAATGTCGTGTTCCAGTCCGGAGGGTAGGTTCTACGTCTAGAGATAAGTTGAGCTTTTGTGGATTTCTATTTACCGCTGTCTATCTAATCTGTCAAAGATTTGTGTAGAAATGTTTAATTCTTAAATAAATCTTGTGTTTAAAAATCAATTGCTGTTCGTTAGTCACGCTAAAACACGAGAACGTTTTGACTGATTTAGCTAATTTTTATTTGTGGAAGTCCAGGAAAGGTTTAAAAGATAATAATAAAGGGACTGTGGTATAACGCTCGCTGACCGCATTCGTAACAGTGAGATCCGAGAAAGAGTGGGATTGAAAGAAAGTGTTGGTGTTAAAACGCGAAAGGGCATGCTCCGCTGATTCGGTCATGTGGAAAGTATGACAGATGAAAGATTGCGAAAGTATACCTACTTATATACAATGCGAATGTGAATGGATGCAGGTACCCGGGGAGACCAAGGCTGACATTTGACGATCAGATCAGTCGGGTATTATCCGAGGGTGGTGTCAAGAGTCTCCGAAACCGGCGTGTTTGTATGAAAGGGGAAGCAAGACAGGTTTGTCAGGATCGTCAGGTCTGGCACTCGATACTCTCTGCCTACTAAGGGACTTGGCGTGAAGATATGTATGCATGTAATAAAGGGAAAAATGCAAGGAAACAAAAAAACCTTTATTTCTGCTATGCTGACAGTGCCATATCCTGGTCAGGAGGGCAGGATAGCTGGTAAACCTGTACAATAAGCCTAACATCGCGGCCACAGGACCGTGACCATAAGTTCAGCAACGGATTGGCTCATGAGAAGTTAATGATGTGATATCAAATATTAATATCCTCCTAAGGTAATTTTTAAGCAAAAAAGTAACTTATTCTTGCCTCTGTGGTCTAGCGGTCCAGGTGTTGGACTTGATTTTTATTAGAAAATTTGGGTTTTTGTGGATTCCATATACAAAAGCTCCTTAATATATTTTTAATATTCTTAAAAAAAATCGAAATCTATGAAATTGAAAATACAATTTTGGTACATACTTTGTAAACGTTACCGAAATCGAACAAAACTAATACTTTCCATCTAAATATATTTACATAGGACTTAAACTGTGCGTTTCCGGAAGACGTAAAAGGTGAGATCTTTGGACCCTTAACCGTTTTATTAGCGCGGCATACGTTCCCATAAACTTTTATGGCTGACCCTAAAAAAATCTTGTAGTTTTTCTCACAATCCCCTTTTATTTAATTTTCATAGGGGTTTAGCTTACAGCTACTAGTGACCTCTCTGGGTTTGACATAAGTTCAACCTTTGCAGATGACCTTTGCGAATAAAATATGCTGATTATGACAGAAGTAAAACATCTCTTCATTTTAAGTAGAATATTGGTGATAATTCTGTTGTGCACAAACTAAACTTATTTTAGAGTACTGTATATATCCAACTAAACAAAATGAAAAGAGATCGAAAATCTTAGACATTTTAGTAATCTGGCATGTAAAGATTAGTTTATAATTATGTCTTAATTTATATCCCAAAGAATAGTTTATGCGCCTGAAGAAATATCTTGCACAAACTAGTCTGACAATACTGAATGTTATTTTTTCTGTTTCCGTTTACTTCGTTGTAATCTTACGATGATTTGAAATGATTGACAATGATTTGAAAAATATCTTAACGCCCATATCCCCGAACAGGTAGGCAGAAACAAAATGTTGTTTTCACTTTTTACTACATGCATATGAACATATATATACTAAACACATAAAAATTAACATTTTTACCGTTTTGACTGTCCGTCTGTCAGTTTGGCTCTTGCTTATCTGTTCTGGCTTATCTTGGAAACGGCCACATCGATTTGGATAACACTTTCACTAGCAGGTAGTTATTAGGAGTAACTTATGCTACTTTTAGTTTAGAAAAGATCTAAAATAAAAGAAATCTCAATAGCTTTTTTGTTAAACCCCACGCGGACGAATTCATGGAAACAGCTAGTATAGTAAAAAAATGACGGCTTCTCTCCGCGAATGTCGGCAGAAGTGAAAACTTGAATATTAACGTTGTGCATTCTTGGTATTCTGGAATGATTTGGGAATAATTTTATACGAATTGCTTTAAGTATCGGTATGAAAGTACTATCATTTATGTGGTAGAATACAATATTCATTTATTGCGCTATCAAACACAAACATGACAACACGAACATTCGCGCAAGCGCCCTGCGCCGTGTTACGAATTTTCGATCAGGTCACGTGTGCTGACGCGAGTTCATATTATTATAAGTTTTTACCCATTCTAAAAATGTGTACAACGTTACTAAATGAGTTTTCACCTGAAAAGTTAACTGTCTGTTCAAGGTTGCATGTTGTAAACAACAAAAAGAAATGATCGCTCTAATTGAAATCCATCTTGAAACTAAAGTATTATCGACGTTTATATTAATTTATTATTGGCAAGGACTAACAACGACTTTTTGTATCTCCACGCGTCATTACCCTGTCTGTCCGCCATATTTATTCCAGTATCCCAATAGGTTCTTTATGTGGGAAGATTAATGACTGTAGCCAACGGTCCGAGACTTTCCCGATAATAGGACCTATACTTAGCTATCTTTATTAGTTTGAGAGATTATTTTCCTTAATAGTGATTGATTTTTTCTTATAAACATTGTTTGACTAGCTTTGGACTTTTTTATAAGTTTTAGATTAAAGGTTTTGTTAGAACTGAAGCATTTTTTGATAATAATAAATTATAAATATGATTAGCGAACATGCCTCGTGCCACCGACCATAGAGATTTTTAACGCTTTCTTTTATTTTAGGCAGCGTTAAGTACAAGGACGTTTTTTCAGTTTTTTTTTTTGAATATGCAAGATAATCATAGGATAACCATGCATCTAAAATACTAGCCAACTTTTGAGAAACAATTCGGAATCGATAAAACTTTCGATCTATGAAAATCTAAAAATTAAAAAAAAAAAGAAATTTGTAATTTTTGCAAAAACAAGATGCATGGTTATAACTTAAACAGAACATGAAACTGGTTCCCACCGACCGCAGTCGCACTGGCAGATTGGTGACGTCATGATTCGTACTAGGTATGACGTAGCGTGACAATACGTGAATCATTTTACGGACTGTTTTAAAATGAAGGTTTATAAAATCAAATTACAATTTTCGGTCCTACATTATTGTAATAAAGGTAGAAGGCTAAATCCTTTAGGAGCCTTAGAAATTAATAAAAAAAATAATCCACAATTATAAAATGGCCAAATAGAATTGAACACATTCCTCTTATTAAATATTTTCTAGTAATTTAATATAATCTAATAAGTATTATAATTTTTTGCCATAAACTCAATTAACAATGTTTCAGTCGTATTATTATTATTGCTTTATTGACTGCTTACTGCTTATTTTATGTTAACATATCCTTTAATGTTTATTTTAATTTATTTTCATGTTGGATATTTTTTCCTATGTAATTATATAATTTTAATAATTTTACTTTTAATAATTAATTGTATAATTAGTTACTTATTTAAATTACTTATTTAAAAATATAAGTTTTACATATGTATAAAACAGCAAATTTAATTTAGTAATTAATTAATGATATGGTGGCAATTAACATGTTGTTTATTATTATTTTCTCAAATAGTATTAATTTCCCGATTCAGTGGGGAAAAAAATCAGTAGCTAGCAACTCCATTGTATAACGTAATAAAACTTTTTTTGTGTCTACCCACCATGAAATTAAATTATATTTATTAATCAAAGCTATTGTTTAGTAGTTAAAGTTCTAGTCCTGGTGATGGTGTCATAAGCAAAACTGGTAGGCTATTTATAAAATAATAAATAATAAGTGATACGCAAAATAGTACAAGTGTTTCTTCATTTAAAAAGTTTTACCAAGCGCCGACGATGGAAAATATCAAATATGTTTTTGACTACCTAACAGGTGAGTTGGTGGCGTTATACAGTTTAATTTCTGAAAATAATTGTCACCGCGTGCTTCAAATTTTCCAAGATTTCAAAGTTTTCCTGCAAGTAGTGACGCAAGAGGCTTAAAATCACAGTTTCGTACTAGTATGAGAGAGAGTTGCAAAAGACTAGGATTTAAGTAGCTCTTGCATCACTTTTATCTAATTAAATTCTTATTCAATTCAAACCTGTACACGGAAATAGAGAGCACAAGAGTAGTGGCGATAAAATTAACGATATATACGTTGCCATTATATTGTGGAAATACTTAAAACGGACAATGCAAAATTAGTTAATGTCGTATTTTGGTTTTAATAAATCTAGATTTCTTTAATCGCCGGGCAGCAGTAAGTGGCAGCAGTTTGGCGGTAAATAGTGCGTGAAGTGAAAGATGGACACTATTTATGTGTCGGAAAAATAAACAGTGAAGATTTGCAATTATTTATTGCACAGTAATAGTTTAATTTTATTATCATTTAGTTATCACTGTTTTGAATAGATGAATATGATTATTGTTCTAATATTATTTAAAAGCTAAAAATAAAGATCACTGTTTTATTCATTTAACATACATATTATATACACATCTTCACCCCAAGTGCTCTCTTATTGGAATATGTACCTCACATCAAGTCCCTAACGAGGTCGACAGAAAGTATCTTTGGAATAGTCTCTATCGCCAATCCGGATAAGGCGTAGTAGATCTCTATGATCTTATCTGTGCGCGCGATGGGGTCATCACATCCCCACGTCATAAAAGATTTGCTTTATTTTCCAGTCTTGTAGGTTTCTCATCGCAAAGAACATAACAATAATTCTCTCGATTTTAATTTGGAAACTTTACGAGTCTGACAATAATTACATTGCGCCGGCTAATATTTGTCAAGGGGGTGTTCAGCCATTTTGGTTTTAATATCCAAGGGAGGGATATAATTAAAAAGGATTAAAAGCAACTGAAGATTGTAAACAACCGTCATTACTTTAATTGCAGATTTCTTTTATTTCTTCGGTTTCTTATTACTCAATCTTTTTACTAATCAGCTTTGGGTCGCGGTTTAGCTTACGTTGAAAAAACAAAACTTTACTAAAAAAACTGATCGGTCTATTGGTCTAGCGGCCTGGTGTTACACTAATTTCATAAGGTCCCGGGTTCAATCCCCGACGGGTAAATATAATGAAAATGTGTTTTTTATTTTAATAAAACAACTGTAATGTACTATTGAAACTGTAGAAGAGTGAATTCTGTATATTGAAGCTATTAAAACAATTGGTGAAAGTGACTAAAACGGTCAGTAGAAAAAGTTCGTAAGGTTATTGGTTGGATTCCTTGATCGGGCAACAAAAAGAAAACTTGGTTGGTGGAAAAAAATGTTGCACGGGATTGGATATTTGCCTGGTTGGCGATATGCTTGCCACCTAGTGGGATTTAATGTCTTCGGCTAGTAGGGTGCCCTGGTTCTGTCTCTGCCTACTTCTTTAGGGATATGGGCGTGAAGATACGGAACACATTTTTAGTATTATGAGAATTTCTTTCTATCTGAGTGTCTGTCTGTAGCATAACCGCGACTCACGTCAAATGTGTTGACCTTGAACGAAATTTGGCTGGAAGGTGTTTTGTATTCTAAGTAAGGCTAAAAGATATTTTTTATCACGTACACTAAGAAACTGTAAGGTTATGTTTGTCAATCGAAATTTTAATCGTAGAAATATCAATTTAAAAGATTCTTTGCTCGTGACTTCCGTTTATGTTTCGGTAAAAAATATTTATTATGACTAGACTAGCCACTCGATCAGCGGAAGGAATGACTAGAGTGTGGGTACTCGAGAGCTAAGAGCAGAGTTTCAACCGGCGAAAAAAGGAGGAGGTTCTCAATTCGACTCGTATGTTTTTTTTGTATGTATGTTACTCGATTATTCCGGTGTTTGTAAACGGATTTTCAATTTTTTTTTTAAATTGAAAGCCTATACTCCCGCGGTGGTCCCATTATAATTTGGACCAGGTTTACATTAGCATTCATGAGGAAACTACATATGTTCCAAATTTGAAGTCGGTTTTTTGCAGTTTTACTGCGTTTATCAGCTTACCCGTCTGACAAATGTGCATAGAAGTAGGGTAAAAGTATAAATGTAATAGGATCATAATTCATCAGCCCGCCCGATTTAATTTAACAAATGGTCGCCCGTTGGTTAAAATTCGACAATAACAAATTTTAATATCTTGTTGATAAGAACGCCATCTTCATTTCTCAAGACCAACTACTTTGTTTCTAAACTTTTTAGTGCGCCATCTGTTAAATTTTATCGTTATCATCAATTTCAACACTAAACCCATTCTCGGCAAGTGCGTTTTAAAAACAATCCTATCCTTCAAGTTCTACTCTGTCATACTGATTTTGTATCCACTATCTATGTCTTTCACTTTCCAAGCTGTTCCTTTTTGGAATATTCTTCCTGTTGATATCAGGAATAGCTTAACTAAATTTTCCCTCAAACGGCCCCTTTTCAATTATTTATCACAGTGGTGTCGTCAGATATTTTTTTAGTTAATTTTTTGTATGTATTTATCATCATCACCATCAGCTGGAAGACGTCGACGTAAGCATTTTCTTGGTATATATGTATTGTTTATGTATTTATTATACTACCTAAAATTAGGTTTAAGTGTGTTTGAAAATGTTTAGTTATTGTTTTTTTTTCTTTGCACCCCATTTAATTATTCTTCCTAATAAAGTAAAGTTCACTGGTAGGGAATGCCATGTAGTAATCCCATGCCATCCATCTTTGTACACTATGGTTAAGGAATTTTAAATAAATAAATATTTGTATGTGTGTGTCAAACGCATGGTATTGTGGGTAATGTTTTATTTATTGATTTAATATACTTTGTAAGCATTATTATTGAAAAATATTAGCTTTCTGCACTTCTCCTACACATAAACTATAAGTGTGTAAAAAGGGGTCCAAAGTTTTGACATCACGTATTAATATACAGATTGCTTTTTTTGGTTAGCAGTGTTTAATTTTAAGTTTGTGTAGGCTAGAGCATTTCTTCGAGTATTTCTGTGTAACGTTTCCTTCTAACGAATGGTAAAATATAGATAAAAGCATTTCCATGGAATGTAACGTTCCTGAGAATGCTCGGCGTAAAGCTCAAAGAAAGTGCATTTCACCGGTAACATTTCGTGGTACCTTAAGTTCACTCGTCCTTTAAATGTGGGATCTACAAGTTGCGTGTGATGCGTTTATCTCGATACTTTAAAATAAAATAAGATAGGAAACTAGAAAAAGAAGATGATTGCAAATGAACATTTACAATTATAGAATACAAATTATTGCATTAATCGTCAGTCATCCGTGCGTCACCTGCGTTCGTGCAAAGGCTCGGCGAATCTTCACACCAATAAGGTGGTTGGTTTGTATGAGTAGTATTATTGTTGTAGTTAAACGGCGAGCGGGTTCAAGATCTGCGGAGCTATTCGGTGTTTTTTTAGTGATGATCTAACGGCCAATATTAATAATCAATCCTAATCCAAAACTTGCTGTCCAAGATTGATATTTTGATCCATTTTTATGATATCGCTTGCCAATAACATATCTGTGGACAGGATGAATATGGCAATTAGGTGTAGGATAGGCCGGCGGATAAGCAGCTATCTAGATTGCTTGAAATCCATCTTTAGAGAAATATTATTAACATTGGCCGTTAGTGTACATCAAATAGCTGTCAAATGACGTATTAATTCGTATTTGCTATCTTCATTGTGTTTCTGTTGATTACAGGAGATGACCAATACTAAACACGTCACTTGGCAGCTATTTGATCACTTTACCCAGTGATCATCACTAAAAAAGATACAGAATCTGCCCTCTAGTAGGTGAAGGGCGATACATTTATAACATATCACAGAGCGGCTTGTTGTTCTGTTACTAGTAAATACCTTAGTGTATACTTACCTTTATAGATTGTCCCGTAATTTCCTAGAGCAAAAGTAAGTTTACCGGCTACCTAACCCTCTAAATTGGAGCACATCAACGGCAAACACTGACGGTAAGGCAGTGGTACCAATCCAGGCGAGTTGTTGCGAAACTCTACCATTTAATAGGTTGTCACGGTAAGCCTATGCTCGCCCTTTACGAGCTGCCTGGCAGGAAAGCAGATGGTCTACTCTGAAGAGGAGCCCGGACCAACAGTCAAATACCCGTGAAGTGCTATTTATACATACATACATACATACATACATATCTTCACGCCAAGTCCCTTACGGGGTAGGCAGAGAGTATCGAGTGCCAGACCTCACGATCCTGACAAACCTGTCTTGCTTCCTTCACATTCATTACCCTTTTCATACAAACACGCCGGTTTCGGAGACTCTTGATTATAAATAAAAAAATACACTATCGAAAATAAAGGACTTCAAACCAAGGAACGTTTTCGTCTCTCCGATTAAATTAATGAAATAGATGTTAACTGCCGACAAAATTCTGCAAATCAATATTAAAATTGTTCGATTGGTGTTTATATTTCTATGGAACTAAAACACGTATCAATATTGATCAAAAGCTGTGAATAGAAGAGATCTTTTAATTTCATGTTGGAGATTTTTTTATTTTTAAGAAACAGCAAGCAAGCGTCGTCTATTGCTGGAAGTTAGGCTTAATTAGCAAGACCAGATCGGAACACAACAGTATCAAACATCACTATTTGGTAGCACACACACACGCATACACACACCCAGTCACACACGTTACACACTTACATTCACGATAAGTTCCTTACCTGATAAGTAGAGACTTTCGAGTACCAAGAGTATCCTGCGGACCTGTCTAGATTCCTAAAAATTGTATTATTTATATTAATATATACAATATATTATATATTAATATATAAAAAATGGCGCTTTTCGCTTGGAGCAGTTCCAGAATAAAATTTTCAATAAATAAAATTCATTTTAGGCATACAGCTGTTAATTTTCAAATAAAAATGATAGTTTTAGTACTGCAATAGATATATTAATGGATCTTCCTATTACCGTGATAAAAAAGTTATGAAAGTAAGCTAATGTGGAATATAAGTATATCTTCCCCGTGTTGGTCCGGGCTCCTTTGCAGAATAGACCTTCTGCCTTTCTTGCCAGACTTACTTTTGCTCTAGGCCTAACATCCTGACCTCAGGTTGGCAACGCACCATAACCATCTTTGGTGTATCTAGGCGGAGTGAATTTCTTACCAATCTTGTTACCGTTATAAAAATGCGTTGAATGTTAGGTAATGTGGAATATAAGAGGTTTTCAGTATTTCCGGTACTTGCAATACATCTGATGTAAAACACAATACATTCTTATCACTTGGCCTGACGCCAGCTTGCTTTGAGCGTTATGTAACTAACTTTGTAAGTGATAGTCCAATACCAAGTTTAGATAAGTAAATCATACTCAGCAGATGGCGTTTGTGGTGATGTGGGACAGAGATGTTATACTCGGAGCTTGATATATTTACTTTGCATCAGCTGGTTTTGTGTGTGTTTCGGTCTTATTATTTCCCATTTTGGTTCAGACCATGTGCCTTCTTGTCAGGCAGCAGGTAAGAGAGAAGCAAATGTCAAATTGGTCATTACCAACAATACCAATGGTTTGAGAGTGCTGTGCAACAATTTTCCGGGTAGGTATCCAACGCCTTACCAGGTCCTGCAGCTTAAATGACGATGTCATGTTCCCGTCCGATAAATAGGGTAGCCAGCATTCGTGTATAATTGTCTAACATCTCGGCCACAGAACTTACAGTACTAGCTGCTGCCCGCGGCATTTCCCGCGTTGGTTAATGGTCCCACAGAAACATTTTTTCGGGATAAAATCTATTCTGTGTGTTAATCTAAGTTACCCTCTATGTGTATACCAAATTTTATGAAAATCGCTTGAACAGTTTTTGCGTTAAGGAGTAACAAACAAACTTTCTCATTTATAATAAGATTAACAGGATAATCACATTCAAGCGTAAATAAATAATTAAAATATTTATTTGTTTCTGAAAGCTAACATCGTTGACTGACACTTATAGCACTGTTTAGTTTAGGCTAAATAAATATATAATGTATTGAAGCTAAAAGACCAGTATTGTAACCAGCAACGAAAAGAAAATTTGGGTTTTCCAATTTTCTAAATAAAAAAAAAATGTTGCTCGGGATTGGAAATATGCCCGGTTGGCGATAGGCTTGCCGCCTATCACATTGTGGGACTTAGTGTCTTCGGCTAGTCGTGGGTGCTCTGGTTGTGCCTCTATAAATATTTGTAGATATGAATAAAGTGAATGATTCTAGATCTGATACAAATATATTGTAATAAATAAAGAGCAATAAGTTCATTCGAATAAAACCTAACAGAAAATAGATTCTGTTCCTCGGTTCAGGAAAATGGATCAAAACATATCTAAAATAATTTACTAACAAAGAACACAATCTTTCTGATGGCGAAATGAACCGCCTACATTCTCACTGAAGAAAGATTTGAAAAAAAATTCTTTGTGAAAAATTACGCGTAGGCTCTTAGCCGGGAAAATCGGACGAAGTGAAATTAATAATTCCGACCCCGTCGTGTCCCTGAACCGTTCACTCAGCCATTACAGCCCTTTACAAATTTTTCTTTAAGCATCTACAATTATTTTACCAATAGAATTCCGAAGCGAGTTGATTAAAGGTTTTTTGTTTTGCGTAATTTTTATTGTATTTCGGCTTTTGTGGGGTTGTGGGGAAATTTATTGGGGGACTGTTGTTGGATATTGTATTTTAATATGCCTTTGTAAATATACTGTTTCCACATAACCACAAATGTGTAATCAATGTTGGTTTTATTAATCTACTGCTTTGAAAGCAGATGGAAACAAAATATCTATCTATCTGTCTATATTTAAAAAATACGTTTATTTACGACACTTAGTAGTCACATCACAATTACAGTAATGTAACATAGTAATAGTCTACCTCGACCTTGTTTTTGAAATAAATACCTACAGTCGAGCAGTGTGTCGATATGCAATAGGGCTATGCGCTTTCAGTGCTATAGCCACATATTTCATATAAATGAAAATCGTTTAACAGTAAATGTTAAAAAATTGCATAATGTGGTGTTTTTGATTACCAAATTCCAGAAAAATGATGTCTATCTATTGGACCGATTTTAAGTTTTTAAGGAGGTTGTAACTTGTGTTGCCAAACATAAAAATGTTATAAAAATTCTATAGAAAACTCTTAACCAAATCCCTTTTAAACAGGTCGTATTACATATTGCTATGACATGACCTATGACATATTTCTCGGTAACAAACTTATTGTACTTCTATTATAGAATAGTGAACGAAAACGAAATTGAAACTAATAACATGATGTTGTACGTAATTGTTTGTGAAATATACGTTAGGTTTTACGTTTATCTTACAAATAAACTAGTTTTTTATCAATGATTACAAAATATACATACAGCCAGCGATATTTGATACTCATTTATTTATTACAATTAACGAACAACAAATTTAATAAACTTTAGACAATTACACAGTAGCAATTCATTGCCGTGGACAATGTTCTCTAAAAATACCGTTATTTTATGGTAATTACCTGATTTTTACCTACCATTTTTACCTGACATTTGATGGAATTTTATAAAAGCTCCATTTTTTCGAGGACAGAGTTATTTGGCTAGTGCTCTTCTAATTCTATTTTTCTTCTCAATTCCATTTTTGAAGTATTAATTCTGTTAGGAGGTTTTCATGAAATAAAATTAGGTTTAGCAGAACATTACAAAATCCAAGGAAACTGACTGAAAATATGAATTTTATTTAATTGATATTTGCATTGAATGTTTAAAATTAAACGACGTCTGTCTTACCTCAGAAATACCTAGTATAAAATAAAGACCTACGCCTCTAGATAAACAAGTTGATTTCAAAGACTGGTGATACAAAAGCCGTTATGTTATTATGACGTAAGATAGCAAAAATATCAAAACGAGAGAAAATACCACCGATACCCATAGCATATCGAGCAGGTCTTCTACATAAGTCTATGATATACTTACGTATAACCCTTAAATAAAAAAAATCATAGAACCCCTGAAAAAACCTATTTGCAGTGTAGCTAGGAACCCTATTGATCACTTCAGATTTCATACGAAAAAATATCGATACTGGTTCAAAATTCAGACGGACACATAAAGACACGTCAAACTTAGAACAATTCTCTTTTTCTGGTGCCAAAAGAATATTTGAAGAGACAGCAGAGCAATCTAAATCTAAGGCGCAATCTAATACTTTTGGACATTTCGAACGATTGAAACATTATTGTTAAATTATTATAGCCTTGAAACTTTCTTACAGTAATAACCAAGATTAATTACTGATAAGAGTTATTAAAATAAAATATTTAATTAATTTGATGTAATACTCAATAAAAAACCGCGTGAAACAATATTAAAAATACCATTTCATCTTTTTCATTCGGTGTAAAATCAATCAAAATTAATCCAAATATTTTATTTTATTTACAAATATAATAAATATTAATGTACAAGAAATTACAGTGATCTAGGGGTCCGGCGTCGGATTTGACTTCTTAGGGTCACGGGTTCGATCCCTGGGTCACACAATTTGTATGGATAAAAATAAAGTAACTGCTATTTTTTTCTATTTTACTTGCAATTTTCAGTCAGAACATTGTCGGTGATGGTAAGCCTATGCTCGCCTTTTACGATCTGATCTACGGAAGGCAGATAGTCAATCCTGCAAAGAGTCAGGGCCAACACGGGGAAATATGATATAATATTTTTTCTTTATGGCATTGGAAGGCAAACAAGCAGACGGATTTCCTGATGGTAAAAAATCTCCGCCGCCTAGAGACACCAAAGGTGGCAATGTGTTTATATATATTACCTATATGTGTATTTGTAAAAAAACATCATCATTTGATTCATACGAATGCTGAAGTCCTAGGTTTGTCTCATTTAAGAAATAGTGAGAAACTACATGTGCCTAACCAAAAAATCAACATTTACAAAAATAATGTCTATTGCATGTCAATTCGTATATAAAACGAAATTCCTGATAATCTTAAATCACTTCCATTGAGCAGATTTCAAAAAAAGGTATTCAACTTACTTTTAGAGGAAAATTATTATAGTGTCAAAGATTTTCTCGCAGATAAGAATAAATAATAAAGTATTTCTAATATGATTAATTTAATTGCAGAATGTTGGATGCGCAGGAGTTTGTTTCGCCGTTTCTTCTCCTGTCTGGCTAGGTTTGGAAACGGTTGTAGTTTACGGTAGACAGGGATAAATTAATTTATATTCTAAAAATTGTTTATATTAATAAATAATCATGTACCAAATCAATACAATAAACAGTGTGTTAATAGTAGGTAAATAATTAAATTAACTAATTGATTAATGTCTAACTATTAAAATATTTGCACACCAAAAGTTGGTAGAATATGTAGAAACACCTAAATAATTTTGTAACATCTTTGTAACACTCATATTCCGCAAATAAATAGGTAAGGCGGTGGTACCAATCCGGGTGAGTCGCTGCGTAACTCTACCACCTAGTATATAGAGGTATATAATTGAAACAATCTTAAATCAACACTTATGTTACAAATAAATTTTATTACAATAAAAAGTATCTACTCAAGGAGTAGTACTGAATACTCGAGGATTTAGTTTAATATCTCCAGCTCTTTGAAAGCGTAGACCTTATGTGTTGGATGTAGCAATTTGTCATTTGCGGGATTTCGTAATCCATCTACAAAGCAATTTTGAAGCTAGTATATTACGTGGACGACGCATATTTAGTTAGGCCATGTGAATATCTAAGGTACCATAATTAACGAGCTCCACTGGGGTCTGGGGTCTTTGTCCTTGCTTTAAATCTTTGTTGAACAATCTATTGAATTATATTGTAGGCGGCATTTAAGTTTATAAAGAGCTAATAAGCAGATTATATTTAATTAAAAGTACTGGTGATTTATTAATTTAGAAATACTAATACTGATGGCGACCCCGCACCAGAGGACGTACTGTTGGACGACCTAACACCCGGTGGACTGATGATCTGGTCAAAGTCGCGACGCGCGATACTAGCGGCTAGTGACCGAGACTTGTAGCGCTCTTTGGGGGAAGCCTGTGTCCAGCGGTGGACGTCCTCCAGCTGATAATTATAAATTACTTAAAAACCGGCCAAGTGCGAGTCGGGTTTGCGTGAAGACGGTTCCGTACAAACCTATTGGTATTTAATAAAAACGTCACCCATCGACATTAATAATAATATGTTAAGTATGTTTCTAAAAGTGTACGGTTTTTGCAATATTTCCTTAATCTCTGATATAAGATATTACTTTTTACCAAATTTCAAGATTCTAACTTCACGAGAAGTATCTTGTTAGTTTTGATTCCCTGGCATTTCGGAAATTTGCGACACAAACTTATATTTTTGTTGCAGTGGCTTGGAAATTTGAATTTTTGTAGCTGTAAGGAACACTAGACGTTTCAACTTAATATCTCTACGCATTCTTAAGAAAAAAGGTCTTGACAGACTGATGGATGGCAGCAAAGTAATTATTCCGTTCCTGTTTCGACGTACGGAACCCTAAAAGTTTGGTAAAATTTTCAGTTTGAGCAAACGCTAAGTCCACAGAAAAGCTGGACCTCTTCTATTCCTGTGGCTATGAAAGTGTCATGTTTTTATGTTACCCTCCGGAGATAAGGTAGCCGACTTACATTAAATAAGAAAAAAAATGTTTACCTAAGTAAAGACAAATATCTATAATGCCTATAAATTGGTGACTATATATAATTACGTAATGTATAATTACGTAAATGTGTACAGAAACCACGGAGAAATCGGTGTACATACATAAAAAAATACCGGCCAAATTAAGAACTTCCTCGTTTTTTCAAATAAAAAAATAAAATTAAAAAATAATTATAAAAATGTATAAAAAGCAAATATAGTCCCAAAGCTGTAACGTAAAATTATGTTACTGATGACTTCGACATGTGTAAAGGATTAAGGAAAACTTTTAATGTTCCAGCTCAAACAAAAATTACGTTACCAATTTCGGTACGAGGAAAGTTTTTGAGGGCCTCCATTAAACTTAATATTTTTTACCATTTGTCACAGAGTTTTCATGTTGCTGTAATTTGGGTAATAATGATAAGTTATTTTTTTTCAACTGACTTCAAAAGGGATTTTCAGTTAGACTGTTATGTTTTATGTGTTAAGTACCTCAAAACTTTTTAGTGGATAAATTAATTTGATGATATTTTTTGGTTGAAGCTTGTTTCTTCGATGCTTTGTGGTTATCTCATTTGAGTTTTTTGATCAAAATACGATCAGTGGTTCTTGAGTTGTACTTAAGGGGCCATATACGCTATAATACGTCAGCAGTATAATGTTTTTTTCATACAAAGCAATCGTGGATCTTGGTGACAAAATAAACAATATTAACATGAATATACACAATACACACAATTAACATGAATATGCTTTATAAGACTAGTGTTTCCAAAACACGATTCATTTCACTTTGTTCGATAGAAAAAAATCGAAAAGTTGACCCTTTTTTGAAAGCAAAACCCAACTGTCTACTTCAATTATGAAAATATCGACACCAGATTTCACATAAACATAGATAGGTACTATACCTAAAAGATAAGTGTTTCAGTTTTTTATGCTTTTTTTTAAATTACTTTTATAGTATAAAAAATAGTGATTTGTCGCTTAAGACGTTTACTTTAGAGCATCATTGTTTATAGTAATCATGGAACGGGGGAGCGCGGTGATTGGCTCTTCTGGCTGACTAAGTATGGGGCCTTAATAATACGTATTTTTAGTGCCCAACAAAAAGCGAGGGCTGCTATAATTTTGACATGTATGTTTGTGTGTCTGTGGCATCATAATTTTTCAGCAAACTTAATCGCATGAGAGTCGCAGTCCGTAGAGGAATAGCTACAACGAGTCAATTCCGGCACTATATTCATAAAACGCATTAACTCTGGTGACGAGATGCGGGCTTACGAAATAAACACAGGGACTAAAGCCTATTTTTTAATCTCAGAGACTAAATTGACACATGTAAATGTCAAGTTTACAAAAAAATATACCTGTGTTTTTTTTTGTAGTGCTGTCCTGTGTATTGATTTTTTCAAAACATAAATTAATGTCGAGCTTCGAAGAATGGAAAACCTAAGTTTGTTTTACCCCTTCTCTACATTAATCCAAAATTTACTAGTCACTTTAACTAATCCCTAGTATCCCGAGTCACTTTTATTAGAAACTAGCTGTTCCTGCAAACTGCGTTCCGCCCGTTCAGTTTGTATGGGAATAAATAGTGTCGTTTTCCCCAGTTTCCTCTCAATCGAACAGGATAAAAAGTGTCCTTTGTCCATCTTCCTGTTCTAAGCTACCTCCCCACCAATTTTCAGCCTAATAGGTTCAGCCGTTCTTAAGTTATAAATAGTGTAACTAACACCACTTTCTTTTGTATATATAGAATTGATATATAAATATAAGCAATAAAAAAAATAGATATCGTATCTATTTTTTTTCGAACCCGGGATCTCAAGAAGTCAAGTCCGATGCCGGACCGCTAGACCACAGAGGCGAATTATTTAGTACTGCAGATCAACCCGAGGGGCCGACCTACAGTAGTTTATGCGATTGTTTTACACTCGCATAATATTGTTCGCATCGCATGATTGTTAAAATAATAATTTTGGAATGCTCAAGATTTTATTTAATTTGTTGACACTTTGGTCCAGTAAGATGAACCGTGGCGACGACTTAAATGTAGGGATTATATTCTCTTTAGTCACAATGTCGTGTCTAGTACTGACTTTTGTTGACTGGTATCTGCGACTATTCATTCTCAGTCTAATTCAGTCTAAGATTGTATATTACGTCCATGGATTCTTTTTCCCATATCGTCCCTCGCATTACTAACTGTCCTAACTCATTAATTCGTCAATTTGAGTTAGGACTTAAAACTATCAATGTCTTCCTGAATTCTTTATCTGTGATTTTCTCTAACTCACGTAATTGTACGAATATTGGTTCTTCAATTATTGACGTTTCTGTAAAGTAAAAATAGAAACAAAATTTAAAATGACCAAACTGAAAAAGTATGGTTTTTCCAAACTGTCGAAACTGAGATAAGAGAGTCATGCGAGGGACGATATAGTGAACCAAACTTATGTGTTCATTGTTCAAACTTGAAATTAAACCGGTATTTTGAGAACCGTATTCCTAAAATGTGAACCGAAAATGAAACCAAAATTACGTTTTTTCATTATTTTGTTATTATTGTCGTTATGTTCAATGTAAAATTTTCAACCAGAAACACGAAAACTATGAAATAATAATAAATAAATAAGTCTCTTTGGACAAGTTACATGAATTGAATCTAACCACAAAGTAAGCAAATTATATGCTTGTGTTATGAGGAATTGAACTAATCATTAAAAATATTTCGACGCCTACTAGCTAGACTCTGTTAAAAATTGACATCTAACCAGTAACATACTTATTATATGTGGACGATATAACAGTACGTTAATGGTTGAAAATCCAACTTTAGACAGTGTTTAGTAAAAATCTTGTTCGATTAACGTTTACATTTTTTTGTAATAAAATTGTAAACGTCACACTTGCGATGCTTTGCTTATACATACATACATATAACATATAAGTTAACGTATAAAATTTAATGTTTATCATACAAATAATATAGTTTTCATAAATACATAAAAAGTGGATTATTTTCTTTGATAGCAAAATTAGATATCTAATTAGTCTAATTTACTTTTAGCTACAAATTTACGCCTTTTTAAGTAACGAGTTCAATTATATTCTGACGATCCAAATATATTAACCATCTTCATTGAATGGTAAAGATTTGTCTATTTTTTAACCAAAGCTAAAAAGGGTTTATTGATTCAGAAGTATGTTTTTCTGTAAAAATGTACAAATAAGCGGTTCTGCTGATAGCAAGATATCAACCGTCGCATGTGGATACCATAGATTTTACTGATCTTTACGGTTCGGATCTAAGGCCATACCTGCAAGTTTTTTGGCACCCCAACCTCTATAACGTAACATGATAATGGCGAGCACTGATGCTATTTTTCGCAGGAAAGGGTGAGGAGTAATATCTGCTGGAAAACACTATACTTTTAATGTGACTGGTTGTAATAACGTATGTGTAGTTTAAAAGGCTTCTACCTTGGTTTTTACTTCATAAGCTCTCGGGTTCGATCTCAGGGTAAGTCAACATAACGTAAATAATATACTTTTTCAATTATCTTATAAAAAGACGTTGCGATAGTCTTACCGTTTTCCACATTGTCATTTGACAATTTGAGGATGCCCTGGTTGTACATCTGCCAACCTCTTCGGGGATATGGGTATATATACTGCATTAGTATATATACCCATATCCCCCTATATAGTCGTATAAACCAGTAACCTAAATTCCTAGATCACCACTAGTGGGTGGTGGACTGCTCACCGCAAATTATATGACTAATATACTAACGTGAAAACACTTAGAAAACTGGAAAGTGTTATGGACATCTTTTCATCTATATAAAACTTTTCCCTTGTAGGGATTCACATCCTCACCTCTTTTTGCTGACAAAATTACTCAATCATATTTCCGTTCGGAGGGTAAGATAGCAGGTAGACGGGCACAACAGGCCTGATATTTCGGCTACATCACAGCGGCGCACCTATAACATCTTAGGTGTATATAAGTCACGGTTGTTCCCTATTTCATACCATTGCGAGACCCGTGTTCTTATTCTCTGAACACTCACAAAAATTAGAAAAAGGGTTATCTTCGATAGTGACCAAGGGTAACTTCTAATGGCGCGGGTAACTGAACTATCTATTTGAATCAACCGCTTTTAACCTTAGCCGAAAATTCATTATTTATATACATAGGTATCTACAAAATCAATTTTGGTGGATAATTTAAAGATTGGTCGACAGACGCTCACATTTAAATCCTATTAATATTATGAATGCAAAAGTTTGGCTACTTGTTTGTTACTCCTTCACCAAAAAAAACTGCTAAACGGATTTTCATGAAATTTGGAACACACATAGAGGACAACTTGGATTTATACATAAGATAGTTTTAATCCCGAAATAATGTTCCTGTACCACGCGGCCAACGCCGTGGGCAACAGCTAGTTATAAATATGAATCACATTCACACATACGCAGATACATTAACAAATACAGCGTTACAGCTTTTAGCCAGACTAAACTGGATAAATTTAGTTTAAACAGGAGAGCATTTCCAAATTTGACGAAACTCTCAGAATTCACTGAAAATACAGCATCAATTCGTTACTGTCGAATTTAATCTCAACGATTTTTGCTAATGATTTTCCTTTGTATATCCCCATATACAAAGGAAAATCATTAGCAAAAATCGTTGACTATAAATCATTAGGTATTATCATAAATAAATATTCAGTGGAGACTGGAGTTCGTATTAAATTTTATCCTTAAGGTGCTGACAGACTTGAGCATTCACTTGTAACACCGAGCATTCGCCGTTTTTATGTTTGTCGAACTGAACAACGAGCCAAGCCAAGCATAGAGCCAAACACTGCTATGAATATTTTCATGAGCATTCTAGTGAACGCTCTAGTTGATGCTCGTTCAAAGATAATCCTCACGATGATGTCAGATTTGACGGTCGCGTATGTTGCATTTTACATTTATTGGTAATTCTTATTACATATTCCTGCCTTACCTATTCCTGCCGCCATAACGTCATGACGTGTTCCGGTTCGGAGGGTAAGGTAGCCGGTAAACTTACTTTTGCTCGAGGCCTAACATCCTGACCTCAGGTTGGCAACGCACCATTACCACTTTGGTGTCTCTAGGCGCCGTGAATTTCTTACCATCAGGAAATTCGTCTGCTTGTTTGCCTTCCTATAACATAAAAAAATGAAAAAAAAGCAACACAGCAACTTTTGATGATCGAAGCTTGCCTCGGCAAAAAGCTCGAAGCAATGCTCTCCAGAATGTTCTTCAGAACTTTCGATAGAATTCTCGCAAAAATGTTCTCGTTATTTTTTTGAGATGTTACATTCGCACGAATGCTCATAACAAGTGAATGCTCAAGTCTATCAGTACCTTTAGGAAGTTTGGCACCCATCCAGGGGCAATGCTTGTTGGTATTCTAAAACTGATCGCTAGGTGCGCTTTCGTATTGAGTTCGAATAATTTTCGATTCTCAAAATTAACCTAGATTAGATCTTGGTTCGAGTCGCATCCCTAGAATTCTCCGTATCATTCTAAATGTTTTCTGCAGATTAGACCACGTATTCCTGTGAGGCAGCTCATAAGGTTATATGTCATTAACAATAACCACTAGAGATGGAGTGTCGTGCTGCAAATCGTCCGGGTAGAATTTCACTGCCTTAACTATTCTTGCCGCCATAATGACATGGTCATGTTCCGGTCAGGAGGGTAGGATAGTCGGTTGACACACAAGGAGCGTCCTTGACCTACAAAATCTTAATTGATGCCTACAGGTCACGATAATTTTTTACCATCATCGTTGAACACCATCTTCGATGCCTACGGGTCTCAGTAATTTCTTACCATCAGGAGAGCCGTGTGTAGTTTACTATATAATCATATAAAAAAGATTATAAACTATGTAAGACAATGAACAACCCGCGTTGGTCAGGGCTCGTTTGTAGAATAGAAAATCTGCATTTCTGCTAGGAAGCTCGTATAAGGCGAGCAAAGGCTTACCGTCGCTGCCACCGTGACATGCTACTTGGTGGTAGAGTTTCGCAGCGACTCGTTTGTATTGGTACCACCACCTTATCTATTCCTTCCGCCATTATGTCAGCGCTTGCCGTTGACGTGTTTCAGTTCGGAGGATAAGGTAGCCGGTAAATTTACTTTTGCTTAAGGCCCAAAATACCGGCTTCAGGTTGGCAACGCACCATTACCACCTTTGGTGTCTTTAGGCGGCTTTATTTTCTTACCATCAGGAAATCCGTCTGCTTGTTTGCCTTCCAATGACATAAAAAAAGCCATGCCTTTCTGTCAGGCAGCTCATAAGTTTAAATGTCAATACCAAGTAGACCACTGGTGGTAGAGTGCCATGCTGCAACTCGTCCGGGTATGGATCCACCGCCTTAACCATTGTTGCCACCACAACAACATGGTCATATTCTGGTCTGAAGGGTAGGGTAGTTGGTTGACTTGCACAATTGGCCTAATATCTAGGCCACAAGGAGCCTCCTTGACCTACAACATCTATTTATGGCTGTAGGTCACGATTATTTCTTACCATCATCGTTGAACACCATCTTCGATGCCTACGGGTCTCAGTTATTGTTACCATCAGGAGAGCCGTGTGTTAAATTGCTATGTTATCACACAAAAAAGGTTATAAACTATGTAAGACAATGGACAACCCGTGTTGGTCCGGGCTCGTTTGTAGAATAGACAATCTGCCTTCCTGCCAGGCGTCTCGTAAAAGTTGAGCAAAGGCTTACCGTCACTGACACCGTGACATCCTACTAGGTGGTAGAGTTTCGCAGCGACTC
>NJDD01003711.1:2936-24826 GCA_002245505.1 Calephelis nemesis | reverse complement strand
GTGCGCCATTTTTGATTGGTGTGGCAGCGCGCGTAGGCACCTCGTCCTGTAGTCTAGGCGAAACTAACCCCGCGCGGGTGCCGGGCGCACCTGCATTCCTGCCGTAAAATCCCGTGCGCCCCGCAGATTGCCCGATTTTACAACATGGATCACTTTACACATATTATTCTTTCAAAATCCTTTTAAATTTTTGGTAATTATTGATATAATTCTACTTGAATCACTTTACACAGAAATTTTTAGTCTTCTTTGTTTGTGAGCAATAATACAATATTAGTTGTACCAATGCATGGTTCGAATGTACTTTGTGTCAAATGATGTAACTAAACATGCATCAGATTACACCATTTTTGAAAGCATTAAATATATGTGAATAATGATATGATTTGAGATACATCAGTAGACACTTTTATTTATGTCATAACGAAAGTATCGTGAACGATATATGTCTGCATGTATTTATTTACACAAAAAAATCTATTAAAACACGTCATTTCGTCTTAGATGTATCATACGATCTCAAAAAGTAATAAACCTATCAAAATGTTGTTTAGACAGAAAAATAGAGTATTTTTTTCTGATAAAGGCGCTACAATAATATCAAATTCGATATAAGTCAACTTATATCACTTTTCACAGGACACACAGATTTGACAGCAAGTAGATGTCACTTTTGCAGTAAGTCTATACATGAAAGGAAAGTCTGTGATCCCATAGAGTACTAAGCGCTTACTTCAGGTTTATCTTATGTTTATCTTATTTTGGTTTTCCTGCGAAATCATTAGGTTAGTTTACCAACTATGTGACCAATTTATTCCTTTAGGTTGTGTTGATAGTACATTTAATTCTCAGCCTTAGAATATTGAAGCTGTGTGCTGTCTCCTACAAGTTTAAGTTTTTTTTAGGAAGAGAAGTATTAGCGCTAATAACATTCGTTGTTCTGCGCGTAATAAATGATTTGTCGTATACGAAAACAGAGCAAAACTTTTTAGTAGCATGTCATCGAGGGTAGATGAACTTGTTTCCTAATTTGAGAATATATTGGCGCTTGTTTTAGGCTTAAACCCGTAGTAACCCGTATGTAGTCCAAATCAACTCTAACAAACACTTTTCTGTGCAGCTACTGCTATCCCTTCGTTATGTGTTTAGTTCAAAGTATATATTGCCACTGCAGTCACATTTGGAATGCCTATTGAGCAATGTTCATCATCACGAATGCGATGGTCAAATTGATTTATAAAAAGCTTGATGTGCTCAATAAAGCTGGTCAGTAGTTGTTTAACATTAACCTTATCATTTATATCGTTTTTTTCTAATTTTAATTTTCTCGATGCGCGAAAGCTAATTTACCATTTTAACAGTTTTCAACAATCTGAAACATCCAAAACAAGTAAATGTACATGCAGTTTTAATTTCCCTTTAGCCCACAGTTTGTGGGTTACTCTAATTAGGCAAGGTAACACTACTTCGCGTTAATTGAATCAAATTGCACTACCTGTACTATTGTGACCATTTCGTGAACTAGTTTTTTGGACAAATGGCACAATATATTTGTTTTATTACATTTTAATACCTGTAAACGGCTTATTAATATTATTAACTCGCTGCATGACTAAAGTACTTGAAAAGAAGTATTTTTTTCTAAAAATTTTTGAAACTTTTTTAGATTTTAGTACGACTGAGGCAAAATTCGTTATATAATCCAAGCATCCAAATTCGTATTCATTGTTATTATAATACTCAGTAATAAAAATTTAAATACATTATAATGTACAATGTAATCATCTTCTATTTATTCGTCTATACTGAAAATGCTTAACATTAAATTTGATGAAAGAGTAGTTGATTTTTTCGAGTAAACAAAAATGCCTCTTACAAAATATTGTAACGGATTAAAGTGAAGTCTGTCAGATTATTTTCAATAAAGTGGCTTAACTGTTTCAAATTGTAATCTTTGTAAGGTTACATAAAAGTCAAGTTGTCTGGGGCTTATAAAACGTGTTATTTTTTTAAAACAGCGTTAATTATTTGTATCAGGGAAAGTAATAATTAATATAAAATTAAAAAGTCAAATGGAAGTCAAACAGGTTTTTTATGATATTGGATGGTACATGAGCATGGGGATTTCCTGATGGTAAGAAATTCACGCCGCCTAGAGACACCAAAAGTGGTAATAGTGCGTTGCCAACCTTAGGCCGGGATACCTCGAGCAAAATTAAGTTTATCAGCTACCTTAACCTCTGAACTAGAACACGTCAACGGGAAGCGCTGACATTATGGCAAAAGGAATAGGTAAGGCGGTGCTACGGTAAGCAGTAGTGACGGTAAACCTATGCTCACCTTATACGAGCTGCCTAGTACAGGAAGGCAGATGGTCTATTCTGCAAAAGAGCTCGGATCTACACAGGGATGATAGAATCTCTGGTATGAAATACATACCGTACGTAAATGAAGCAGTTGTGTACATAATATGCTGCAAGTTTTTATTTCTAACATCCAAAAGCAAAACGCTTACAGATACAGTCGTTAATAGGGGCAGCATGGGTAAGGCGACTTTGGTATGCCAGTTATTTCAATGCTCCATCTATATTTACCGTATTTATGAGCAGAATGTTTAACTTGAAAATATTACCATTTGCTACGATCTCAACACTATGACAATGATTTTATGTACGTTTATTATGGGGCTTACAATATTTAAAATGCACTGCAATTATTAAAATGATGCTAACACTTGTTTTATTTTAATGTTATGAAAGTAACCTATACTTCAGATAATAAAGCGGACAAGGGCAAGGCGGACTCGACCATAACGGGTTCCGTAGCAGTAACCTTAACGTAAAAGTTTCTAAAGTAAGTTTTATTTACTGCTACTGAAGTCTTGATTTAACTTTTGAAATTGCTCGGATTCATAACATTAAAGACATTATTTTAAAAGGATTGTAAGGCGAGATTTTAAACTACATAGCACCATCCTTGACAGTGAAGCACAGCTATTTCAAGTGTTGGTGCAACTATTAAAAAACTATTTAGTAGATCTCCCTCAAACAAATTTTCTGTGAAAGTTAAGAGGGTAATGTACATCATATATTATATTTTTTAGTTTTATCGTTTTCTCAGATTGAAA
Source organism: Calephelis nemesis (assembly GCA_002245505.1). Taxonomy (NCBI): domain Eukaryota; kingdom Metazoa; phylum Arthropoda; class Insecta; order Lepidoptera; family Riodinidae; genus Calephelis; species Calephelis nemesis. The sequence continues at coordinate 21,699 of NJDD01003711.1, read as the reverse complement.
GTTACAAGGGTACACACATTTTTTAATCACTGTCTCTTTTCAGTTTAGAAAATATGATAGAATAAACCACAATGTGATTTTGGAAAACATATCCATAGATGTACACAGCTGTAGATTTGATTAAAAAAGTTTGAGTTTTAGTTCTAAGGTACCCCCAATTTCTTTTTGGCTTGATGTGAAAATCTTGAAACTTTTCATAGAAAAATACCTAAATATTAAGTTTCGACAGCATAGCTATTATAGTTTCGAAAAAAAAAATATTGTGACATACGGACGGACAGACTGACAGACATGAAGAATCTGTAAGGTTTCCGCTGCTTGCCCATCGGCCACGGAAACTGACTGGCATAGTTTTGGACATTGAAAAGTAACAAATTGTTTAGCCACTTGACAGTCCGTGGGCACTGCAGTGCCATTATTTTTTTTACGAAAAACTGTTAGTGGCACTACAGTGGCACAAACTCAGAGCGTTTTTAAAAACTTGTTTATTACGAATCGCTTGTGTATCTGTGCCACAACTGTAGTATTTAATGTTAAGAAAGAATCATAGATGGCATAAAAACCTAGTCCTATCAATTTTGATGCGCTGTTTTATCGACAGAGCGATTTCAAAGTGACATATTTTTTCGAGCAAAAACTTTAGGAAGAATAGTGTATATGTAATTTTGCAAAAGAAAAGTTATATCTATAGTCCTGACTTTAGTAAAGTCATGGTTACAGCAGTTCGCGTGTGTACCGACCGCATTCCTTCCTGCAACCACTATGGCGTCCGCCCCTTCTGATGCCTTGCACCGTTGGCAGCCAATTTGCACATTTTGAATTTCGAGTCTTTAGCTAATAGAATACCACCAAAACAACTTATCTCTTACTAAACACACATCGAAAGTAGACTCTAACACATGAGAATTAGGTTGAAACTTTTACAGCCCTAAATGAGATATTTCGTGCTTAGCTAAGGATACTCAAGAGAAAGTTTGATCACGAAACTCTTGTGGTTACAACACTCATTTCAAGTTAAATGATTGGAATTACAGAACGCTTTGGCCATATAAAGTTTGAAACTTTCTTGCGACTGTAAAAAACCTTGCAAAACAAAATGAACAGGTCATAAGTACCATGAAATGTCCTGTTTTCGTTTAGGGAGGTGTTTGTAATACCTATTTAAGGTTATAATTTATTTAATATAGATACAGAAATACACTCATCAGACGGTCGAAACAGAAAAGTCTGTTTTGTCAAAAGTAAACCGTTTCGGATGAGTATTTACAGGCATGACCTTTAATCGCCTCTGTGGTCGAGCGGTCCGGGTGTTGGACTTGACTGCATGAAGTCTCGGGTTCGAATCCCGGGTCGGCCAACAAACAGAAAATTGGATTTTTCCAATTTTCTAATAAAAAAAAGGTTGGTCGGGATTGGAAACGTGCCCGGTTGGCGGTAGGCTTGCCACCTATCACATTATGGGACTTAGTATCTTCGGCTAGTCGTGGGTGCCCTGGTTGTGCCTGTGCCTACCTCTTCGGGGATATGGGCGTGAAGATACTTTTTTTTATGACCTTTAATGCCATTATCAATGAAAATCAAATAAAATATGTAGCTGTACGCTTTCTCTATTTAGGTAAAAACTTAAGGATCTTCTTAGTAAGGATCTTCACGCCCATGTCCCCGAAAAGGTAGGCAGAGACACGACCAGGGCACCCACGACTAGCCAAAGACACTAAGTCCCAGAATGTGATAGGTGGCAAGTCTATTGCCAACCGGGCACATATCCAATCCCGAGCAATATTTTTTGTATTAGAAAATCGAAAAACCGGTTATATAGTCCTTTTTATAGCATCTTCAAATCTATGTTAACTTATATTAAACTAATTAATCAGTTAACTAGCAGTTACCCGCAGCTTTGCTAGCGAGTAAATTAATATATATTTACTGAACTAGAGTTGAATTAGAAACTGCATGAATAATGTATTCCTATATAAACGTATTTATTTATTTTTAATTAATGGCTTATTACTATTAGGAGTTTTACACAAACGTTCAACTCCTATTTTACCACCTTAGGATAGGTTTCCTGAAAAGCTTAAATACGTATCTACTCATTTTTAATAAGTAGCTTAAAATTAAAGTTTCATGTTTCTAACTTAAAAAATAACGGTCTACCATACAAACTTTCAAATTCCATTTAACCCCTTTAAGGCTAGAGCTTCAGAAATTCCGTTCGTAGTGGGTGACTACTTAATAAAACGACCCTGTTACTGTACCCTGAACCAAATTTTACGGCTGTAACTTTAACAGTTTTTGCTGGGCGATGATGAATCAGAATGTCAGTTAAGCAAAAACGAAAGTTTGGCTGTTAATGTCGCTACATTGTGATCTTACTTAGGTACTTGCAAAAAATGTTTTAAGCGCAATAGAATCTATACTTGCTATCGTCGGCACTGGGGGGAGTCCCATTGTATAAATTAACACATCCAACCAAATAAGTATTTAACATTAAACTAAAACAGTCTTTTTATCTTTAATTTCAAAGCCCTGATGCTGTAAACAGTGAAATCGGATGGCTAAAGAGTGATTAAAAGTTTTTTTTTTATGTTATAGGAAGGCAAACAAGCAGACGGATTTCCTGTTGGTAAGAAATTCACGCCGCCTGCGAGACACCAAAGATGGTAATGGTGCGTTGCCAATCTGAGGTCGGGATGTTAGGCCTCGAGCAAAAGTAAGTTTACCGGCTACCTTACCCTCCGAACCGGAACACGTCATGACGTTATTTCGGCAGGAGTAGGTAAGGCGGTGTATTAAATAAAGTGTATAGTGGATAGGTACAAGTGTTAACTACAAAAAAGTGTGTTTAAAGAGCAATGTTGACAGTATTCAAAAGGATAATTTTCTCCTAATCTGCGACAATTCTATGTATTAGCAAGTATAATCATTATCAGAATGAATAAATGTTACATATATTGTAAGAATAATTGGAAAACATTTTTGCGCAAATTTCCTTAGCCGGGCTCTTCTTTGTTTTAACAAGTATTATCATTATTACAATGAATAAATGTAACATATTTTGTAATTATAATTGGAAAATCTTTTTGAGTAAATTCTATAGCCTATTAGGAAATAGGTTAGACTGGCCAAGCTACGAAACGTTGAATATTTAACTGGCAGCGGCGTATCTTGAGCTCTCAGCAAATTACATAGTATTACTGAATTATACGGAGACACCTCACCGCTAGTCTATCGGTAATTTGGGTATTTGTGGGGAGCTTCCGAATCGGATTCTGGAGTATTAAACTTTAAGATCCTGACTCCGAATCTTAAAGGGACCAGGACAGTAGATATCATTCTAATAATTTTTAGAAAAGGAAATAAGCAGATTCTGTTCATTATTAATTATTGCCCACCCACTAAACTAACTTAAAGTTTCCCTCAATGTTTCTTTGATTTAGCACTTGAAAAGAAAAGAAAGAAAAAAAAATCGCCCCAGACAGGATTTCAAACCTGTAACCTTTCGCCGCAAGCTGAAAGGAGTTATAAAATTCGCGACGGGGCCTGAATCCTTAGTAGCTCTAACCGAGCATTCGTCGGCTTGAGACGAAAGGTTACAGGTTCAAATCTTGTCTGGGGCTTTTTTTCCTCAAATTTTACACTAACTTTATGTTATCGAAATATTCTTTTAACGATAGTAATAGAAAGAGACAAAACATGTGCAGTGGTTTAAGATTAGTTTTGTGCATGACATTTTCACAGACTTTTAATGTATTCGTTGGAAAACGTCCGAAATTGACATTTCTGCAATAATTCAGTAGTCTTTACTCAAGTATCTTTTATATCTCTGTGGTTCAGGTGTCGGACTTGAATACATGAGGTCCCGGGTTCGAATTCCGGGTCGGGCAACAAAAAAGAAAACTTCGATTTCCAATTTCCTAATTTGAAAAAAAAGGTGCCCGGTTGGCGATAGGCTTGCTACCTATTACATTGTGGAACTTAGTGTCTTCGGTTAGTCGTGGGGCACCGAAGTTGTGCCTCTGCCTATCACTTCGGGGATATGGCCGTGAAGATAATTTTTTTAAGTATCTTTTTAAGTATTTTTATGTATTAGAATCGTTAACTTACACCCGTAACACAACATAATTTGCTTACTTTAAGGTAAAATCAATTTATGTAATTTGCCCACGGATATTTATTTAGTACTAGCTGTTACCCGCACACTTGCCCGCGTGGCAGTTAATATAATATTTACTGATTATAGCCCATTAACAAGGACTTTATACAAACTTTCAACCCCTATTTTACCCTCTCAGGGGTAGAATATCCAGAACCGCTTAAATACGTATCTAATCTTTTTTCTAAATAGCCCATAAATAAAGATTTATGTTTCTAGCTTAAAAAAAACCACGACTTTCCATACAAAATTTCCACCCCTAATTCACTCCCTTAGGGGTTGATTTTCTAAAATGTTAAATATCTTTTATTTTTCTTTTATTGGATAAATATAACTTATACCTAAAATAAGTTAAGCTTTTGCTCGGCAGAATTGCAACTCATTTTTTTATTTTGAAAATATTGTTTGTTTTCAGCCAGCTTTAATAAGTAGGTAGTTCTTAATATGAGTGTATATTTTTTTGTTATGTAAAACAAAGTAAAGTAAAAGTATCTTCACGCCCTTATCCCCGAAGAGGTAGGCAGAGGCATAACCAGGACACCCACGACTAGCCGAAGACACGAAGTCCCACAATGTGATAGGTGGCAAGCCTATCGCCAACCGGGCACATTTAATTCCGAGCAACATTTTTTTTATTAGAAAATTGGAATACCCAAATTTACTTTTCGTTGCCCGACCCGGGATTCGAACCCGGGACCTCATGCAGTCAATTCCAACACCTGAACCGCTAGACCCAGAGGCGATAATGTAAAATAAATACATAAATAGCCATGGACAAATTGTACTAATTGATCGAAGTTCAAAGAAAGCAAATTGTATGCTTGTATTATAGTTCAAAGACACTTATACAAAGAAATACTTTAGTAGATACTGGAATAAATTTAACAAATACCAAGACTCGGAAATGCAGACATTTAGATATTCGTCACACAAATGCCTACTCCCTTCGGAAATCGAACCCAAGACTCATTGGCGTAAGGCGTCTACGCTAACCTCTTGACTAAAGGGGTGGTTAATTATTTAATACTCCGCTAATTTAACGACAGATCATAATCATCCTAGCATAGAGATCCAACAATAAGCACTCCTGCTATGGAGGATTCTGAAAGACAATTATTGTCGCCTACAGCCACCATAAATGCATTGCTATCTTATGACTGACTGATTCATAATCAGCGACCAAAAAGTGTGAGAGTTACAGCAATGGTGGATACGGTCGTTGTATTGAGTATAGACCCACTAAGGACAAAATGTGGAAAATTTACCCCCAAGGGGGTAAAATAGGATTTCAAAGTAAGTATGGAAGACCTCATTTTTTTTACGTTAGAAACATGAAACTTCATTATTTGACTAGTTATTCAAAATAAGTTAATACTTATTCTGTTTCTGGAAATTCTACTTCTAAGGTGGTGAAATAGGAGTTGAAAGTTTGTATGAAAGTCCTTAATAATAGGCTATAGTTAATAAATATCGTCGAGTTATTACAAGAAGTCATTATGTAACATATTCATTATTCTTAGATAAACGGTAATTTAGTTTCGATTAGTTAGTGGTTATGTTGATTTGCCCATATTGTCCTATAAAGCAAGCTGCGTAACGCCTAAAATAAATAAGTTAGAAATTAGTAAGTTGTTTTATTTGTATTTTGTAGAATATGTTAACATGAAAAATCTATGACAAAAACGTATTTAGTGGTTTTTTGCTGTTAATGAGTTCTTGCAATAAACCGACGACATTAACTACCACGATAGCAAAGTCGCGGTTAACAGATAGTCATTTTTAAGTTTGAAAAATATTTTCATTACCTCCCTTTAGCAGTCGGATAAAAACGTCTAGAAACGCGGGTGTACGTAATAAGCAATTCTATATGAGCACGTTTCCCCAACTAGGTCCTATTAGGTAATAGACTAGATTGGCCGAGCTGCAGCGAGACGTTGAATATTTAACCGGCAAAAGCGCGTCTTCAGCTCTTACAAAATTACACAGCATCAGGTAAATTATGCAAAACCACACTGAATACCTGATTGTTCATTTGGATATTTATAGGTTGTTTCCTTAATTAATAATTAAGATAGTGTTCGTCGGGCTTTGGTGAAAATGGGGCGATTGTGTTCCTGCAAAGCAAATCTGAAAAGGCGAGAGTAAAATCAATATCATTGTGCTTACGATTAGGTAGAATCATTTTATTAAATCAGGCGTTACTTTGCGGAAATCCATTATAACAGATGTAAAATAAGCCTTTATTTTGCTAATTCCGCGTAAGCAGTGTAAATGTTGTGGCAAGTAATCCTCCAAACGACACAGAATGTGACAAGCCTAACTGACGTTCCCACCACCCACCTCCGCGACCAGAACACGAATATAGGAAGAAATCGGGAAACAATATAAATTGTATCGTTTTTACATGCGACAACCCTACCTAAAGTTCCCACCTTCCACCTCCGCGACCAGATCACAAAATATAGAGTCCGAACACGGGAAACAAAACCACTTTTATAATTCAATACAGTATTAATAATAAAAATAGTGTGCAACAACAACAACCTACAATTGAACTCGGAAAACCACCATAGTGAGCACTGCCTTTGTGACAACAGGTGTGATACCAATCTAACATTGTATTCTTCACGACGTTCATTCAGTTTTGATTCTTTATCTAAGATATTTCACTGTCGAATTTAAAAGCGATCAACGTAACGTTAGACGTGTTGTCAACTTTCAAGAGTGTCAAAGAAATTTTGGATAATGTAAATATTTTATTGTTAAACTTTTTATGTATGTATGACAAAAACACTTGTTAATTATAATATTAAGTGAAGCAGTGCAAGTGTTTTTGTACATATAAAAAAAGTAATGAAGTTTCACCAAGTGCCAAGGATGGAAACAATTCAATATTATATTTAAAGCTATTTTATAGTACTACTATTTAAATTATGCGCTTCGGCTTCACACTTTTTACTCTTTTTACACTTTATACTTTTATTTTTAAATTGGCTGACCTAATCTAAATTTAAGCGAAATGATTAATAATGTAATAGCAACTCCATATAATGTTATAGATATCTTTAAAATACACTTGGAATTCCGAAGCATGGCGAATATAGCCGAAGTACACAATTTAAATATTACTACTATACGTGGTAAGTAGATTCTCAGGGGTTGGGGATAATAACAACTTTAAAAGAGTACTTGCAAGAGTTTATGAACTGGATCACAACTGATAATTGAACTCGTTTACACTGAACTTAGTTTTACTAAACTTGGTTTTGTATATGATCGGTGTAATCAGCCCTAAGTGAGTAATCACAAATACTTAAATATCCCAGGACAAATTACACAAGTTGAATTTAATCCCTAAGTAAGCAAAGCACTCGTATATGCTTGTGTTATAGGTGTTAGTCAATGATACTAATGTACATAAAAATACTTAAATAGACACTAGAATAAATTTAATAAACACCCAGACTCGGAAATGCACACATCTAAATGTTCATCACACAAATGCCTGCACCCGGAATCAAACCCGAGCCTCGCGGTTGGTCGGTGTAGTAATTCGTGTATGCTAGCCACTTGACCAACGAGGCGGTCGAAAAATAAAGAAATATTTCACCGACTATAGAAGCAACAGACTAATTTGAGAGGGTGAATCTGATGCAGCTCCCTGTTGATAATAAACGCCAGATAGAATGCAAAAGTCTATTGCCTTGGAGCAATTTCATTTAATTTTCCTCGACTCCCGAGCACCTTATAATTCGATAAACATTCAAAGAAACCATTTCGAGAAAGATTGAATTAATTCTTTAGGAGCCACTTTGATCTATCTCTTTGCCTTCAAGAGTCCTTATTTCATTTTAAATATTTTTTTAGACTTAACAAATAGCTTTTTGCATTCATTTTTAAATTTAGTACTAAGTCAATGAATTCTGATTTTGATAAGAGTGTTTCTAATACCCCATCAACAATTAATATACATCAGGTTTTAAAATTAATGCTGAACTAAGTAACTTTAACTGACCTTTTATCAGTCGCAGCTATCACTTTATATTTCTATAACCTTGATAAGCAACGGATTTAACTTAGGTGTAAGTCAAAATAAGACTTTACCCGTTTTATTAATAAACATGAACTAACAAAGGAATAAACTTAAGTTGATATTATTATAGTCTTTATCACATTGTAATAAAGACTATGATACCTAGTTGAACCTTGGAGTAATTTACTCCGTGTTTATTAATAAGACGGTAGCTGTGTAGTTCGGGGCAGGTGTACAATAAAGTCGATATTGTAATCTTTATCACATTGTAATAAAGACTGTGATACCTAGTTGAACCTTGGAGTATTTTACTCCGTGTTTATTAATAAGACGGTAGCTGTTTTATTAAAAAGCGTGGTTTGTGCTAGATGTATAACTAAGTTGACATTATAGTATGTATCACACCCATTATATGATAAAGACCATAATACCTGGTTAAACCTTGCAGTAAGCAGTATGAGATTGTCATATTGACTATATTTGAAAAATCTCTAAACAAATATTTAAAAATATAAGAGGGAAGTAAATGCAACATTTAAAAACCTATCCGCAATATTTAAGAGTGATTTGAGATTTTACACGGGCTTCAGCTAGCGGTATGGAATAAAACCACTTTCCGATTTTCCAGTGAAGTAGTTTTGTTGAAATCGATTTTATACGGTATCGCATTACGCGAGACAATAACATTACCGGTAAATCGTTCTCTCGCTAACGGATTCCGGTTTAACCGGTTCGATGTACTTTTTAGAGTGCATTCACACAAGGACAAAATGTCTATACTCATAAGGACACAATGTCTATGGTCAAGGACAAAATGGGTGTAGTATGTAGCGTTAACTATATCAGGTAACTCGAAATGTGTGTTTAAAACTTATAAAAACAACTTAATCCAGTTAAGTACCCGGTTGGCGAAAAGTTTGCAATTAATCAAATTTGCTGTCTATATTATGTACTTGAGGTTGGTCATGGACGCCCTGGAAACCTTTACCCGTCTCTTTAGGAATACAGGAGTGAAGAGGCTTTACTTTGACAAAATTGACGTCCATGAATACACGTTTGAAACGAAATTCGTCCTAGAGCAAAAAGTATCGTGTAACAGTCTTGTTACAATATTTTCGACCTCGCTCTCGTCACTTTCAGTGCGTGTAGTTAGGTATCTTCAAAATGATCATGACCAGCCGAAGGTACTAAATCTGTCAATGTGATAGGTGGAAAGCCTATGACCAACCCCGGGCACACATCTAATCGCAGGCAATGTTATTTTTATTAGAAAATTGAAAATACACATTTTTTGTTGCCCGACCCGGGGATCGAAACCGGTACCTCAAGAAGTCAAGTTTAACACTAAATTGATAGACCACAGTGCGTGTACCAGTGATAAGGAACTTCGTTCCAGAATCTGGAGTGACATACCCCTTATTATTCTACTATTGCAGTCAGTCATTACTAACTGATGGATAGTTATGCTCATCGTGAACGTTTGTCATCGTTTTACGTAATGCTTTCATGTCGTCAGAGCTCACCACTATTGCAAGGTTAGCTGGTAGACTTCAATATAAATATCTATATCAAATTTTTATATTGAACTAAATTTTTAAAACTAATATTGTTAGGTCAATTTCTGCCCCAGTCTTATACCCAAGTGTTGAAAGGGTTAAAATTAAAATAAATAGTTTGTACTTTGTTCACTCCTCGATACTTAGGCTTATTTGTGTATAATATCTTCATTATTTATTTTCTTTCTTAAAAACATGAAAACTTATCCCAAGTGCGGAAAGAGTTAAAATTGAGATAAACTATACTTTATTCGCTGCTTGATACTTAGGTTGGTTTATGTATATCTTTATTCGATTCTGATCTAAGGTGATTTTTCCTTGTTAAAAAAATGTGAAAGTTTATACCAAGTGCTGGAAGGGTTAAAATTAAAATAGCCTTTATATTATTCACTTTTTGATACTAAAGCTAGATTGTGTATCCCTTTATCCAAATCCAATGTAAGATGATTTTTTCCGTTCTTGAAAAATGTGAAAGTATATCACTCAAGTGCTGGAAGAGTTAAAATTTAAATAGCCTATACATTATTCATTTTTTGATACTTAGGCTAGTTTGGGTATGCCTTTATCCAAATCTAATCTAAGGTAATTTTTTCACTTTTCGATACTTAGGTTAATTATCCAAATCCGTTCAGAGACGATGTTTTTCCGTTCTTGAAAAATATGGAAGTATATCCCAAGTGCTGGAAGGGTTAAAATAAAATGGCCCTATACTTTATTCTTCAATACTTAAGGTGGTTTGTGTATAGCTTTATCAGTAGACGATGGTTCGATTACCATACAACGACCGGTAGCCGTGGCTCAGGGTTAATATCGCCCCAGCCCGCCATTACCGTCCTCGCCATTTGAAATTTAAAATAAGCAAGCCGATTTAACGTCCGCGGTATATTATTTTGTAGGGCGGGCCTTTTTGCTTGAAATAATTGTACCGTGAAATGTTATCTTCCACAAAATGTTTTTTGGTTGCTTTATAATGTGCAAAGTGTATGCTAAAAGTTTTAGGCTTTTTCTTTTTGAATTTTGCATAGAATTTAGTTAGTGAAACAATTTCTTATATTTTAGGCTTGCTTAAGTAATTGTTAATGTGTGAAGGACAAAGATCTTGAAAATGTTTGTATGAAAAGGGTAATGAATGTGAAGAAAGCCAGATAGGTTTATCAGGATCGTGAAGTCTGGCACTCGATACTCTCTGCCTATTTGGCTGGACTTGGCGTGAAGATAATATGCATGTATGTATGTAAGATCTTAAAAAAAATGTAATACAAATAAATACCCAAAGCAAGCAATTTATATGCCCGTGATGAAGGTAAAAGAGAGTTTAAAATTAATTATGAAATTTCAAAGACGTTAAAAAGGGCACATAAAATGTGGGAGTGAAAAGGGAAAGATATTAAAACAAGGATTTGAGATCTCCGAAAAATAACGTTTCTCGTTTTCTTTAAACAAAATATGTAGGTCAATTCCTTGGTTACCAAGCGACTGGTAGATCGCCTTTGGAATGTCTCTGTAATCTAGTGGTACCGCGTTGCCGTTGTGGTCTCCGGTTGGCTTCCCGGGTCGGACAACTTGGAATGTGTTTTTCTAGTGTTTTAACTAAAACAACATTGCCCGATATTGTGTGACTAAACGGACCTTCAGCTAACTATGGATGTCCTGGTTGTACCTCTTCAGGGGTTCGGCTATGAAGATACAACTGATAAAAAGCGAATGTGTTTTGTTTTATATTAATACCATACTCATGTGCAGGTGGTATGATTTGGAACATCTCCTATTCCTGTTATCTATTGCTCTCCTTTGTCCTTCAGCTGGAAGACATATTTTCGAGTAAAATAACTCACGTAAGAGGCTCAACATCACAATCACAGTATCAGATTGGCAACAGACGAAAGTGTATTTCTTATAACAAGGTAATTCCATAAAACCATATTTCATTCGGAAATTGTTGGTCCGTGTTGGTCCGGGCTCCTTTGCATAATAGACCATCTGCCTTTCCTTTCTTGCCAGGCAGCTCGCAAAAGGCGAGCTTAGGCTTATCATCACTAACACCGTGACATCTGACTAGGTGGTAGAGTTTCGCAGTGATTCGCCCGGATTGGTACCATCGCCTTACCTATTCCTGCCGCCATAACGTGTTCCGGTTAGGAGGGTAAGGTAGCCGGTAAACCTACTTTTGCTCGAATCCTAACATCCTGACCTCAGGTTGGCAGCGCACCATTACCATCTTTGGTGTCTCTTGGCGGCGTGAATTTCTTACCATCAGGAAATCCGTCTGCTTGTTTGCCTTCCTATAACATAAAAAAAATTGTCAAAGTAAAGACTAGTCCGGGCTCCTCTGCAGAACAGAAAATTTGCCTTCCTGGCAGGCAGTTCGAAAAAGTCGTATAAAGAAGCTTAAAAGAAGTTCGGTCTCCAGTAGCGGCATGGAATCGTTGCGCTCAGCTCCTGTAGGTTGCTGATGCTGCCTCTCCTCCTCTGAACCATCATAACGCGGTTCGGCTGGTAAAACTGCCTCAGGAGTGTGAGGTAGCACCTCGGCAGTCACTCTAGCCGTGCTCGGCTCTGGTTCGCACGCAGACTGATCCATGGCCTCTGCTGCTGTAGACTCTTCCTTGTCAGAATCTGCATCTGTACAAACACACATGAAGAAAAATTAAAACCTACAAACATAAAAAAACATCACACAGCGTTAGAGGCACGACGTGAAGCATAATACTGTAAGCTGAATAGAAGCATATTTGATAAGCTGGCAGCTTAAAGATGTACAGCATACATTTAGCAACTTTAAAATCAACTTAAGTCAGAGGCACGACGTGAAGCTTGACTTATCAACAAGCACAAAATCAGTGGCCCAAGCCATAGGCACGACGTGAAGCTTAGCTTGGCCATATAAGTAGGAAAGACAAGCCATAGGCACGACGTGAAGCTTAGCTTGGCCATATAAGTAGGATAGACAAGCCATAGGCACGACGTGAAGCTTAGCTTGCCTAAACCGTAACGACAAATGAACTAAGTCAGAGGCACGACGTGCCTCTCAAGCTTAACTTAGTCATTTGTACATACACCAATAGATAGAAGACAACTGTTAACCAAGCCATAGGCACTACGTGAAGCTTAGCTTGGCTAACTTAGAACGTAAACCGGCTAAGTCATAGCCACGACGTGAAACATAACTTAGCCGTTCACATATTTATCAAAAAAATAAATAAAAAAAACTGTTAACTAAGTCATAGGCACTACGTGAAGCTTAACTTAGTTAACTTAGAAAGTAATCCATGACTTAAGTTAGAGGCACGACGTGAAGCATAACTTAATCATAAACATGCAAACAATTTCCTTTTCATGACCTTAAGTTATAGATGACAAGTACTCACAATCAAAGAAAGCAGAACATACGTCAGGAGTCCACTCCCCGCGCCGTGGGATCATATACTCTGCCGATGCCTGGGTCGATTTCCCGTAGGAGGCAGCTAGAAGTTGTAGTTCGTACCGCCCATGTGGTAGTACTTTAACCACACGGTACGGGCCCCGCATACACGAGTCCAACTTGCCAGTCGACTGAGCCTGCTTTCGTACAAAGACTAAAGACTTTAAATCAAAAACTTGAGGTGGCTTTCGTCCCTTATTAACGTAAGCATCTTGATGCTTTTTATTTTGGTTTAAACGCTCTGATGCTCTCTGCCGGCTCAAAAAATGTCGACGCGCACAAATACCACCTGGTGGTTCATTTGAATAAAGATTATTCTGATTCTGATTCTGATTCTGATTCTGATTCAGCTCGCGAAGAGTTTCTCTGTTAGGATTCGATGATCCCTCTAGCGCTACGTCACGTACTAGACTTCGGATTAACGGTGTTGCCGCTTCAATTCCAACCAGTAAATTAAGGGCAGAACATTGCGTAATTCTATGTTTAGTTATATTTAACACTAACTGTATTTTCCACATAATACGTGGCCACTCATGTTTTCTAAAATTACATTCGATGCGTACCATATTTAGGACAGTACGGCAGTATCGCTCGGCCTGACCGTTTGACTGGTGCATTTCAGGGGTAATTAAATGGACATCACGTCCCAAATCCTTTACCCAGTAAAGAAAGTCAGTACTTTGAAATGATCGACCTATGTCAGCAACAATTAGTTTAGGTGTGCCGAATAGAGAAATGACATTGGTAACATGCTGTTTTAGCTCGTTGGTATCCTGTCAATACATCGGGTACAGAAGGCAAAACTTTGAAAATGCGTCAATTACTATTAAGACATAGCGATAGCCGTCAACTTCAGGCAGAGGGCCAAGGACGTCCATATGGATAGTGTCGAAACAAGAGTCGGGCTTATCCCAGGAACAGATTGGTTGCAAAGGAGCTCTTGCAACTTTTTATGAGAGATACATACTAAACAATGTGTGACATATTTTTTAACAAAGTTTCGTAAGCTAGGAAACCAAAAGTGTTTTAAAATAAGGTCTGCTGTCCTGTCAGTCCCAGGGTGACCATGCTCATCATGGAATATGCGGAGAAGACTTAATCTGTGACCCTTAGGTATGTAACACAGTTGACGTGTCTGTTCACCAGTCGGGGAATATTTAACGTATAAAATGTCGTTTTTAACGAAGTATCTCGTTTCGTCTAATGGTCCGTCTGTCAATTTTTGTATTAGTCGTAACGTCTCTTCGTCAGCAGCCTGAGCAATGGTTGCCCAGTTTTGGGGTTTTTGTACTGTGCAAACATTCACAGGGTTTCGACTAAAATAGTCAGCGTGGCTCATTAGGTTACCTTTACGATAGTCAAGTCCAAAGACGAAGTCCTGTAGGTATACCCACCACCGAGCCACCCTAGGCAATAAATCTTTCTTACGCTGGGTAAGTTTTAAGGCATTGCAATCGGTGACCACGGTGAAGCGTACTCCCACAAGATACGGTCTAAAATGCTGTAGTGCTTTTACTACCGCGAGGGTTTCAAGCTCGTACGAGTGATACTTGCTTTCCACCCCCTGCGTCAGTCGTGAGAAATAGGCGACGACTCTCTAAAAACCACCTTTATGTACCAGTATCAAAATAGCCCCATATCCAATAGCACTTGCGTCCGTGTGTACTTCAATTGGTAAAGACGGGTCATAGATAGCAAGTATAGGCTCGCTGGTAAGACAACCATTGATGTACTCACGGGCGACCTGCTGGTCCTTTCCCCAAGAAAATTCCTTACCCTTTTTTGTTAAACTAGCTATGCATGCAGTTTTCTAAGCAAAATTAGCGATATATCTCCTAAAATAACTAACCAAACCCATAAATTGTCGAACCTGCTTAACATTTTTAGGTTCTGCTGAATCGTCTAGAGCTTTAATCTTACCATAGCTCGGTCGTAGCTGACCCTGACTAATATGACGGCCCAGATAATCTATTTCAGTTTTAAGGAATTTACACTTTTTCAAATTAATTGAGAAACCTGCAGAAGTCAACTCAGAAAGCACTTCTCTCAAAAGAGAAAGCCCCCGGTCTATATTTTCGCTAAGAAGGAGTACGTCATCGATATAGCAAAGGATCTCACCAAAATCTATGGTTTTTCGAAGGGTTTTGGCGATAATTCGTTGATATACCACTGGTGCATTCGCCAGACCAAATGGCATCTTTAAATATTCGTAATGCCCTTCGGGTGTGACAAATCCAGTCAGGTGGATGGAGTGGTCCTCAAGTCTGATCTGATGGAAGCCAGTAGCCATGTCAAGGCTGGTAAAATATTTGTGCTTCCCTAACCTATCTATCTGGTCGTCGATGCTCGGAAGTGGAAATCGGTCTTTAATAGTAACTTTATTCAACTTCCGAAAATCGACGCACATCCTATCCGACCCGTCTTTCTTCTTGACAAGAAGAATAGGACTCGCATAATATGCTGACTCGGACTCCCGAATAATTTTTTTATCTAATAGGTCTTTAACTATTTCACGTACACGAATCGTCTCAGTATAAGAAAGGCGGTACGGGCGATAAGTAACTGGCATGTCACTGTTTAACTTTATAGACATAGTACCTGTATTAACTGTAGTTGTCGCCGTACCCGTAATAAAGAAATGTGAAAAGTCGTTGATAATTAATAAAAGTTGTTGCAACTGATCACCAAGCAGGGGGGTATTGACTGAGAGCGGCAGGTTTGACTGAATGGTTAAAACATTGTTTGAATTAATATCTTCCCTAGTTAAACGTTGGGAATTATGCGTACGAACATAACGCACTCCTTTCCTATTAAGTACATCTGTACCTACTATTAAAGGTGTATTCATAAATTCGGAACCTACGACAAACAAATCAGCTTCTAATGTTATGTCTTCAAATTCAACCGGTAATGTAACGTACGAGGTACTTTCGATTTCTTGACTACCTAAGCCTTTAAGAATGCGAAATGTTGGTTTACGAGCACAATCAAAATGTTTTAGCATTGAAGTCGAAATAAGTGAAATAGTTGAACCGCTATCAATCAAAACATCAACAGGTACACCTTGAATTACTGCTACTACAACATCGTTGTTGTGAGTAGGTAAGGATTCTTTGCAAAAATTAACGTAATTTTACTACGCCCCTCGGACTTCAACTTAGCAAAACAAGTGTCTATTTGGTGACCGGGTTTTTTACAAAATGAACAAGGCTCAGACTTCGATGGTGTGAAAGTAGCCTTAGAATTTGATGTAGGTTGGGTGCTACCAGTAGGGTAATTTTCTGACGGGTTAAGTTTTCGCTTTTTACAAACGGCTTGAGTGTGACCACTAAGCCCACATGAGAAACATTTGCCTGTGTCAAATCTACGCCTCCTATTCGCTTCGTTGCGATGGTAATTATCTCTAACGTTGGTGGATGACGGCAATATGCCCCTGCTCGTTCTTGTTTGATTTGTATTAGATTTTACGTATATTGAAAAAAAGTTAACTAAATCATCAGGCAATAACTTAGCATTAGTGGCTGATGCTCGGATGTGAGGATCTGTTATGCCACGAATTATAATTGCTGTCATTAATTTGTCACTAAGACCTCGAACGATACGCAACCTAAGCAATGAACGACATGCATAATCTGCGTATGTAGGATAGTTATCAGAATTTTTACACATGACCTCAAATAAAATATTTGCATAATCAGGAGATCTAGGGCATAAAGGAACAAACTCACGTTTAAAATTATTCCACGATCGGTCGTTTGTTACCCATTCGCTTAACCATAGCCTAGCGTCACCTTTTAAGCAGTTACCTATCCTCGACAAACACTCGAAATCGGTCCAATTATTAAGAGATTTAGCACGGTCCACCTCGGTGCTCCAATCATCAATATTATGCAAATTTGGGTCGAAAGCTGATATGTAAATATTTTGGTTTGATCTTACCGCAGTATTAATAGACTTGATTGCGTCCACGAGTCTATCGGTCATCGTTGCTTGTACCTGCGCACCCGCCGCACTGCCGTCGCCTTCTACCGGCAGTGACGTACCGCACGGACGGTGCAGGGATGAACACCCAACTCGCGCCGGTGATGGTGTCTGCGAGCGACCCCGCTCGGCTGGTGAACGCGACGTCCGACCACAGCACCGCCGCGGCGAAGTACGGCGACGTGCCGACGCGCTCGTGCGCGCCACTGGGGACGCTGGTGA
The DNA here is from genome assembly GCA_002245505.1 of Calephelis nemesis. NCBI lineage: Eukaryota > Metazoa > Arthropoda > Insecta > Lepidoptera > Riodinidae > Calephelis > Calephelis nemesis. The sequence goes on along the minus strand of NJDD01003711.1, from coordinate 4,330 downwards.
CTGAGCGCTTGGTCGCGCCGACATTGGGCGCGCAGACAAGTGGCACTGCTGCGCCAGTGATCGCATGCGGTCGCATGCGGCTGGCGACCGAGACCCCAAACCACGGTGAACTCGACGAGAAGTACCCGCCGACTGCGGTGGCGGCGTTGCACGCGCTACCGTGGCGGTGGGCGGCTCGCTAGGCGCATGCTCGCGCTGTTGTCCCTCAAGCGTAGTCAGGCGATTAAGTATCTGTTGCATTTGTTGGGTTAATAAATTGTTTGGAGAAACGTGTCGCCTTGGGTAATCATTTGTTTGCGAATCACGACGGTGACGTCGTGTATCGCGACGTCTGACACAAGTTTCTGAGCTCCTTATGTGTGAATCGCGACGGTTGCGACGCGATTCACGACTCTCAGAGCGGTTTCTACTCTTACGACTGGTATTGGGCATTTTCTTACACTGTATTATTACAAAATCCAGCAAATGAAAGTTTAAATTAATCGGAACACTATGAGCTTGTGCTTTGTTGCACAATCAAAAAAGCAAGATTTAAAAAGTCAACGGCAATGTTGTGTAGGTATAGAGAAAAAAAAATATAAAATACTCACCAGAACTCACCGAGATATACTTACACTCAAATGTTAGCACTTACGTAATCCTTTTAGCAATAAAACCGCGTGTTGTAATAATCCTCGTCTTATAATTCAAACCGAACAAATATAAGAAAAAATAATTAGGCGGTCAAAGCGGATCTGAACACGTATGGCAGATCCCACTTCTGATATAGGAAAACTAACTATAAATTGACTAAAAAAAATTATAACATTAAGCTGAAATTAACAATTTAATTTGTTACAAGCAAATGACACCACTATTTAAAAGTTTTACAAAACAACGTTTAAGTAGAATCAAATTTAAAATGAACTAAGAGATAAACACAATTAAAATAACAATTTAAGTAAATCTAAAACTAAAAATAGAATCGCTAGACGCTCGGACAGAGTTACGACAATATGTTTACTTGGCTACGTGCGCGAGAGATCTGAAGCTATGGCCGGCCGGACACCTCTTATATACCCTCAAGTTATGAAAAAAATAGTTAGTCTCCAACAGTACTTTATAAGCATTATTTTTTGAAAAATATTAGAGTTGTGCACCTCTCTATATTTATAAACTATAAGTGTGCCAAATCTTATGATCCTGCGTTGGCGCAATTTTCGTAGAAAGGGGTCCAAAGTTTTGGCATCACGTATTAATAAATAAATGAAGATTCAAATTACATCGTATAAGAGTACGCGGGGCGAGGGAGGGGAGATTTTAATACAGTTTATTGCAACTTAGTTTAAGAAGAGTCAACAAGCTTTGGTAAGTTATGTTAGTCCAGTACATATACGGTCAGGTTATCAATGGTA
>NJDD01003709.1:9916-30057 GCA_002245505.1 Calephelis nemesis | reverse complement strand
AGCCGGTTAACTTACTTTTGCTTGAGGCCTAGCATCCCGGCCTCTGGTTGGCAAGGCACCATTACCACCTTAGGTGTCTCTAGGCGGCGGGAATTTCTTACCATCAGAAAATCCGTCTGCTTGTTTGCATTCCAACGTTATAAAAAAAAAGGAATAGGAGTAGGTTAGGTTTAGTTTATTATTTTTTGATGCCATTTGTTCATAAACATTAGGCCATCTAGCAAAAAAGTATTTTTTAGGATGTTGTTTTGTTCTAGGTGGTATATGGACTCTCCCAGATTAGTACTCACTCTACTTATTCCTGCCTTCATACCATGAGGATTAGGGTAGGCAAGTATCGCATTTCAGTAAGCTTATCCTAGGATGTTTAGGTACTTTCACAAGCCGCTTACATTCCCATCACCATTACAATATTTGGTGTCTATAAGCAAAGTATTTTTTTACCCTTTAGAATAGAATAGAAAATATTTTATTTCATGTTATCCTTCCAAGATGCACTTGTGACACGCATATATAATACCAAAATTTAAACTCGGCGCTTGTATTTTGTCATCATTTTCAAATATGTTTACAATAACTAAAGTAATGATACACTATATTGGAGCAATTATTAATCCCAAGCATTCTTATCTGCTAAATATTCAGCAATGTTTACTTTTTCATATCTTTTCTGTTAAGCACTTGTCTTAAATTTATTAATTGGAAGGTATTTCATATCACTGGAAAGCTTATTGTAAAATTTAAAAATCCATCAAGAAAAAAACATTTTATTATTTCATTATAAACCATATTTATAATAGTACCATTTAAATTATGCGCTTCGGCTATACTCGTCAAGCTTCTTAAGTCTGAATGTATTTTAAAGATTTCTATATAGAGTTGTTACTACATAATTAATCATTTCGCTTAAATTTAGATTAGGTCAGCCAATTTAAAAATAAAAATATGAAGTGTAGAAAGAGTAAAAAGTGTAAATCCGAAGCGTATAATTTAAATAGTAGTAATATACTAAATCTGACGATATGTTATAAAAATTCTCCCATGTCCCAAGCATAAATTATCCTCGAAGTATGAAACACGTGGTTACAAAATACCTTTTGAATTCTCTGAATACTGGATGCACTTTGACAAATAGCTGTAGTTTCTTTAAAACAAAGTGGGGTATATATCTTTCCCACAGAGTAAACGTTTATTGAATAAGTAAGTAGGATTTTATACAGCGAGACAGGACCCGATGACGCCGTAACTTTACCCTTGGACATCTCACTTGAACGGTATTTTTAAACTTTGTTTTATAGAAACAATAAAAATATGAAAAATGTTAAGACCCTTTTATAGCTTTTGTGTTTTTACTGAAATATTTTGCGTGAAATTTGCATTTGGTTTTGGTTACGTGTGATAAAAAGTTAAGGCGAGTTTTTATATTGCCAAATCCAATATTTTAAATTTCAAAATGAATATATGTTTGTTACTTTTAAAAACATGTAGAATGTGTTTAGTGAATTTTATCATAGAAGTTGATAAGCTAATACAAGGTCGTAGACTACTTTTTGGCCTGATAAATACACTAGTTATCGTCGAAGAGCTACGCAAATGATCTTAATACGATGTCGAATAGCAGGCTAGAATAACAACTATTAAAATCTACGACTAAGCTAGTTGTCAAATATTAAGTTGGGTTTAATGACATAATTATAAAAAACACGCACGCACGATGATCCAGCGTTCGTGTTGACAAAATAAGGTCCCTGGTTCGATTCCTGAGTGGGATAACTTAAAATCTGTCTTTTAATATAGAAAAGCCCAGAATTAGATAAATGCTCGGTTGACTTTAGGTTTTTTATTGGACGGTATAAAACTTGGTGGCAAACTCCGGTAAGAGTACGGTAAGCACAATGGATTTCTTATCATGGTTCCTTCGTCTGCTTATTTCTTCTAAGATATGGGCTTGAAGATGTAATCTATTAACGTGTGCGCACGAAAGCGCTATTTTGTATATTCATAGACCATGGGGGTCCATAAGTCTATAGGGTTTTTTATAGATTACAAAAATTCGTAATGACACTTTGTAAGTTTATATTAGACGTTTTGTGTTTTGTAACGTTACTTAAAACACCTTTCTATTATATTTAACAAATAAGCTTCTAATGTTTTATTCATAAGTAACTGCTTTGGATAGCTTACCCTACATGTCACGACATAATTCCACCTTGCGACATATATGTCAACATTATAATAGAATATATTCAATCGCAGTGCTTACGTTACGTAGGATTAACGACATGATTGTCTTGAGACTAAAGGCTCTTAATTCCTACATAATAAGGGTTGGAATTGTACTACAGAACGTGTGTTTAGAGTTAAATATTCTCACGTGTTTTCCTACAGCACCTTACTCATGTATTAGGAGCAACTCTTTGAATTTTTAAGGTGATATCAGACAAATGGGATTAAATCTACTTGAAAAAAATCCATTTGTTCAAAGCTTTCTAGATTTTATTAAATTTTCAACATTGTAAAGTATCTTCACGCTCATATCCCCGAAGAGATTGGCAGAGCCACAACCAGGGCACCCATGACTAGCCGAAGACACTAAGTCCCACAAAGTGATAAGTGGTATGCCTATCACCAATCGGGAACATATCGAATCCCTAGCAACATTTTTTTTATTAGAAAATTAGAAAACCCAAATTTTCTTTTTGTTGCCCGACCCGGGATTCGAACCTGGGACCTCGTGCAGTCAAGTTCAATACCTGAACCGCTAGACCACAGAGGCGATTGTATGTACGTGAAATACTTATAACATATTGATTTAAAAATGAGTTGTATGTATGTATAATGTATTGAATTGAATCTCTCAAATCTTATCGCATTTTTGGATTTCCACGATTATTTTATTTCGATTTACTTATGATTTTAATTTCTTTTAAAAGCCTCTGTAGTCTAGCGGTCTGGCGTTGGACTTTACTTCTTGAGGTCCCGGGTTCGACCTAACGATCGAGTGTCTACGGCTAGTCGTGGGCCAATCAGGGCAGGTTGTGCCTCTGCCTACATCTTACGGGATATGGGCGTAAGGATATTTTTTTCTTATTTTTTTTAACCACAACAGTTTAAAACCGAAGTAGGTACTTAAATCAAGCGTACCTAATATCATCTTTACCTGACATAGGTATACAAAATTAATCCCTATTTCCCATGACCAATGCATCACGCATGAACGGATGACCAAATATTTTTTTGTTATGTTAGTCATTGTCCGGAAACAATCAAATGAAAAAAAAAACAAGATTTGTAGGTAGCTCAGCTAGTTATTTATAAAAATGAATCTCTATTTCCCTTGGCCATCTCATCACGTGTGAATGGACATAACAATATCACTATTGCCCGGTTCATATACTCAAGAAACGAGTCGTTTTGATTACTGATGGTAAAATTTTGTACGATTAGTAAGATTGCCAACAACGGATGCTCGTTTTCGACAGTTGACTCAGAACATTTTTTGAAAATATTTTGTTATTATATTTATTAAATTTATTCTGGTATCTATTTAAGTATTTCTATGTATTAGTATCGTTGACTGACACCCATAACACAAGCATAATATAATTTGCTTACTTTGGGGTCAGATTCAATTTGTGTGAGTTGTCCTGGGATATTTATTTTATTTATATTTATTTTATAATTTTCATTTTTTAACGGAGCGTTACTTTTGAGCAAACGACCAATGGTAAACTTACAGATTAAAATGAAAAAAAAATAAATAAAAAACGCCTTTTATTTATTCCAGAAAATGTTAGTTTACAAATTTATTAGTTTTGTAAGTATATAAACTTAATGATTACGTTTCGTTAATTAGCGGGGCCGGGCATAAATCTTTTCTTTGTTCATTATTGTCAGGAAGAGGTTAGTATAAAAAATAAAATTGTGACTGACGGAAAATTAGTACATTTAAGAAAAGTCAACGAAAACATCAATTTTACACAACAGCTGTTAGTTGATATGCATAACTTTTAGTAGTTAAGACAGGTCAACAGGTTTGTTGGCTTACCTAGTTAATAATAAGAAGAATACTAATTTCAAAATCAATTTTATTTGTACACATAAATTAAAATAATAATTAGTGTCAAATTTGACCCATTTGTTCATTCATCCATACATCCGTACAGCTGCCTGTAACATAATGTTCCTGGAGTCAAAAGTAACTTAATATATATTTTCTATATGTATGTATGTTTTTGCCGGTGGTGTAGTACTATGCAGGAACTGGCCAGAGTGAGTAGGGTGCCCATCGTCTTACCTATATAACATGACAGTTATTATGGCGGTTTGGAGACTAGGGAACTCGGTAGACTTGCACAATAGGCCTGATATCCATACGGGACAGTGACGAACCAATAACATCTATGGTGTCTATAGGCCACGTTTATCTCCTCCCATCAAGAGAGCCGTGTGCTTGTTTGCTGTTCTTTCATGTAAAACTGTTTTCACATCGAATATGTTTATATTACGCACATACATATATATTTTCACGCCAAGTCCATTACGTGGTAGGCAGAGAGTATCGAGTGCCAAACCTCACGATCCTGACAAACCTAACTGGCTTCCTACACGTTCATTACCCTTTTTCATACAAATTGTTTATATTGTACTAGAATTTGAAACTATAATAAAATATTTACTTCTTAGAGGCTATAATCTCCGAAAATAAGAGCATATTTTCCTTGTATCCAACAAATATTCGGTTTCTGTTTCTGTAATTAAAGTATAATTTGGATAACGCGAAATTTCGCAAATTGTTTAATCAAAGAGAAATAAATTGTATCTTAATCAAATTTAAGATCATGTTTAGGAGAAAATAGGTATTTTTTAATTGAAATACGATGTTAATACAAAATAATTATTACGGAGTTTTCTATGACAATTTTAAATAAATGAAAAGATTTAATAGAATGAAACGGGCAACAAAAAAATAGGTTTTGTAATTTTGTTGTAAAAAACAACGCGTAAACATACGTGTCCAGTTGGCGATAGGCTTTCCACCTATTACATTGTGAGATTATTGGCTAGTGGTGAATGCTTTGTTCACACCTTTACCTACATTTTCAGGGATACGGGAACAGTGTTTTTTTTTTATAAAAACAACGCAAGTTTACGTAAAGCCCTTAATTGTTATCTTTATAATGGAGATTTTCTTTTTTTTGATCAAGGTTTATGAAATACTTCGTAGATAAAGTTGGAAAAGAAAATCAAAACGCAAATATTTTTAATCGTCCTCGTAAAAGGCAGAACTTTATGCGTTCGGCTCCTATATCTTTCGTGTCACGGTGTGCGTGATTGAACTCCACCGAAGCGGCTAGACCGATTCTAATGAATTTTTGTGAGCATATTGAGTAGGTCTGAGAATCAACCAACATCTGTTTTTCATACCCTTAAGTGACAAGTGCGACTCACCCCTATTTTTTTTAACAAAAATCATATAAAAAAAGTAGCAAAACAACATCTGCTGGGTCAGCTAGTTTTTGAATGAATGTGTTTGTTTTAAATTTCTTTTGTTAAAATGAGAGCATCCCAACCTCTGTACATTTCCCAGGAAAATAAAGAAGAAAATTGTTTCAACATATTAATATGATAGCTACTAACATGACTTACACATGTACGAGTATAAGCAGTCTCGGTTTTAAATAGTGGGTAATTTAACTTTAGACATTTTATGATTACTAAAAAAATATATAGCAAAATGAATCCCCATTTTGCATTTGCATTTTCATCCAATCTCGCTAGAACGGATGGACAAAGTTTGCTCATTGATTTTCTTTGTATTGGTTGATGTCAGGAGAAATATCATATGAGAGAAAGCGAAAATAGGAAAAGCAATACTTTAATTTTTTTTAAATACAAATTGTTAGTAATGTCAATCAACATGAAGTTTGCAAGAAGGGCTAGTTATAGGTATATCCCTAATGACCCGAATGGACCAATTTTGCAAAATTTTTTTTGTCGTGTTAGTTATTGTCAGAAGAAGAAAGTTTGCCTAATTTAGATGATTGGATCTATATTAGGCACTAGTCTTACTTATTCCTATTGACTTAAAGAGGATTGGCAATTTTCTTTTCTGGACCAGTTACAGTGAAAAAGCTTAAAAGCTATATCAGCTATAGCCACGATTAATGTCTTTTGCCATCACATGAGCCGTGTACTTTTTTAATCACTACGTATATAAAACAAAGTCGCTTTCTCTGTCCTTATGTCCCTTTGTACGCTTAAATCTTTAAAATTACGGAACGGATTTTGATGAGGTTTTTTAAGTAGATGAAGTGATTGAAGAGGAAGGTTTATGTGTATATTTTATACCCGTGCGAAGCCAGGACGGGCCGCTAGTGTGTTATAAAATAAAAAAAGCACCATCAACTTTAGCGACATTCAACACCTAACATAACCTTACAAGTTCAGTTACTCATCCCAATATATAAATCTCAATTATTATAATCGTAAAATGGAATTGTATTATTAACTGCCAACCAACCTGGATAATTCAAACCGACGGGCATTAAATAAGTTGTCGCCTAAGTTAGGTTGTTGCGATTATCAGTTGGCATATCTCTCGCTAACAATGAGAGACATCTCGTTACGGGCTAGGGTCCCCATTATTTTCGATAATGAGGGACAAATCAATCATCGAATGTTTGGAAGACAGACGTGTGTCCACATCGTCGCTTATTACTATAATAATTTAGTGATTACGACTGGATTATTCTTATAGTGCAGTAAATTAGACTAAAAGTAAACCGTGCCAATTTCGCCGCTTCTTCTTATGACTAGCTAGGTTTAGAAATGGTAGCAGTTTACGGTAGACAGGGTTAAATTTATTTACATTTTTAAATTGTTTGTAATTTGTAATTCAAATAGTAATAAATATAAAACTATTTTTGTATGAACACTATAACATAGTGTATATAATTAAATAATTACTTTTAAAAATATTAAAATATTTGCACACCACAATGTGGTAGAATATGTTGGAAAGCTTAAATAATTTTGTAACAACTTTAACACGCACATTCCGCAAAATAAATTTATTTTTTTCTTTTTTTCTTTTCTTTCTGTCGTCGTAAAGTCAGTGTTCGTAATTGTCGAGTTTCAGTTTGGAGTCTTTAAGTTTACTTACATAACAGGATCAAAGTACCGGCAAATGGTCTTATGTGAGCTAAACCGCTTAGATGTATTTATTAATTTTAGAAAATCCTTCCCCTTGTTTATCTTCCTATATTATAAATAGAAACGAAAACATGTTTCCCTTGCTACAGTATGATGTTATATAAGTGAGAAGGCTTATAGCATTTTATAAAGGCAAGTCTGACTAGGTATAGAATTTTATGAGCACATTTAGGTAGCAAAACTTCGATATTGATATGTATATTCATTGGTCAAACGTACGCACCAGTGTTAATACTTGAGATCCGTTTTACCCAAAGATTACATTAATTACTCTTACACAAAGTTTCGTTTATAGCAAAGACATAGCATAGCTGCAAGAAAGTCGCTTATAGCGATACAGTTATTTATGTGTTTGCGTAAGCTAACAGACTTGTGGGTAGCAAATAGGTGCAGTAAAAATGATTTTAAAAATTAAAACATTCAATGGCCCTCGAGCGAAACCTACATATTAAACCGTCGCCGTCATTTGCCATCTTTATCCAGAGATTCATTGTACCTAGTTTTCAGCTAGTAAAACGGCATACAGATTTGTGACTACTTAACAACTCAAATGTATTAATTATTATGGGTATTAGAATATTTTATGGCCCAACAGGATATGTCCCAGGAAATGCAAGAAACTTGGCTACTTTATAATACGTGCGCACCTCTAACATCTTAATATCCCGATGAAGGCTCATGTCGGCTCAGCATGACGTATACCAAACATATTGTAATTATTTTTAACCAAGTGACATCTTACTTGGAAGCTCTGGGTGCAGGTAACAGGAATTTGCACCTCCATTCGTCACAGTTATTAATAAAAATGTACAAGATTTAATTTAGTCATAAATCTTTACAATTTAATCGTGAAATAATCGTCTTATCGGTACAGATACAATAATTTATTATTCTGTCAACGAAGAACAACCTTATTTACAATTCAGGAAGGCAAACAAGCAGATGGATTTTCGAATGGTAATAAAATATTATATGTTCATATAGAAACAGTTCTCTCCTATCTGCCTTCCTGCCAGGAAGCTCATAAAAGGCAAGCTTACAGTAACTACTTTGTGACATCTAACTATGTGTTTGGATTTCGCACAGACTCTCTAGGTGGGTACCCCGCCTTAACTATTCCTGCAGCCATAACGTCAATGCTTGTTGTTGACGTGTTTCTGATTAGGTAGCCAGAGAACTTACTTTTGCTTGGGGCCTAACATCCTGGTCTCATGTACTTGGCAACGCAGCTTAAGTGTCTCAAGGTGGCGTGAATTTCTAACTATCGGAAAAACCGTCTGCTTGTTTGCCTTCCAATGGCATAAAAAAGGCAGTTGTAAGTGGAGCGTTTGAGTGCGTGAAGTTTTGATTTTGTTACTAAGTCAGTCAAGTGTATGAATTTTTGGCAACTAGCAATAGTGTACCACCTTCTTACTTACTCCCGTCGTCATAAAGCGATTGTAGTGTTTCGATTTTGGAAGGTGCAGTATCTGTAATCTGATTTAGGCAAGAGGCTTAACATTAATACCTATGGTCGATAATGAAGTTATTAGATGTAGCTTTGTATACATCAGGAAAAAGAAACAGGAATGCTTATTTTCTTTACAACGCAAGTAAATAACGTGACAAAAGAATGAGAGTAAAACACCACATTTGGTGACCATGGAAGATCTCTTTACTCACACGTCTGAGCTAATTTAAAATCTCACACTGTATCAAAACACGGCCATTGATTAATTATATCCGACAAAAAATACTTAGCAGATTTTTCGTTTTTCTCATTTTTAAATAAATAAATATCTTTAGACAAATAGTACAAACTGATCTAACACTCAAATCATACGCTTTTGTTATATGACAACGATACTGATATATAGGAATAATTAGACAAAGACCAATCTAAATTCAATGAATACCCAGAACCCGGAAGTAAACATATCTATGCTTATCACATGAATGCGTGCCGTCGTCAGGAAATGAACCCAAGACTCGTGGTTGTTGATGTAGTACGCTAACCCTCGACCAACGAGGCATTTAAAAAAGTATAAAGTCACAATTGCACATCAACTTGCGAACTGATCTTGCGTATCTTGAACGAACAACTGAAAATACAAGTTTTAATAAAAACAAAAGAAAGAATTTCTCTCAATACTTTCCATGTTAAAACTATCTCTTAGATTGTTAAGTCGACGTATGATAGGCGTCTTAACACTTTTAAAACGTAATTCAACCAGGCGGCGACGTCACGTCGATGCGCGTAAAAAGTCAACCTTTATTATGGTCGAGTGAACAAAACAAAACAAAAACGACATGTCAATGCCCACGCGTTTGGTATGGTAACCTGATACAAGCAGACGGATACATTTAACACCAGCGAGGTTTGCAAGCGGCCGGGAATCGCGTGAGATCAAGGCATTAAGCGAAGCGATGAGCGATGCGGGAAGCGAACACAGATTCAGCGCACGTAACTTACGCTGTCTATAATCTCTGTAAAGACTACTAGATGACACGCACATTGGTTCTTGGTAGAGATTGCTCCAAGATAACACTATTAGCAGTATAGTTCGATGTTTAAAATATATATTGTTAATGGATGAATATTTACATGTTTAGTTCTGAATGGTACTATATTTTATGTATTTTAGTAAGGTATTTTGTAATATCGAAATTAGACAATGATATTTTGGAGGGTTAATGACGGTAAGAAATACACATTTTGCGACAGCTAATAAGTTTTAGGTACTTGGCCAAACCTGAAAATTTAGATTCCTACGAAAAAGTGTTGCAAGATATCCCGCCATCCAAAGTAGAATACGAGATTAGTGAATTAATAAGTTAATATGAAAACAGCAACCTAATAGTGCTATCATCTAGTTTTTTTATATGAGAAATCAGCTACGAAGTACACGGGTCTCCTGGTGAAAATCTCTTACTGCATTTAATTTATATCGTCAAAAACGTCAGACTACTATTTATTACTCAGTTTTATTCTATTTTGTTGTCATGTCATAGAAATGGCCTTTAACTGGTTTCATCTGTTTCTTTGAATTTGGACGGTAATACTCCATAATCAACATTTAAGGAAGTAATCTTATTAATTTTAAATGGTTAAACGCCTCTAAATTTGTACCAATCGGTCAAAAATTGCTATTTGTCATTTGGAATCTTGTACACCGTCTGTTAAACTGAATCGAAATACTGTTATAATCAAGACTTAGATGAAAAAGTAAAAGATGAAAAGTTTATAAAACACAATGATTTACTCTTATTATTTTAATTAGTTAAATACCTACATTGTATATTTTTGAAATATTGATTGATTCAACATGATCTCTCCCTTATGGTCCCATCCGCTCGCCCGTGTCATGAAAGAAGATACTTTAATATCCGATTCATTGTTCTGTTACAAATTTGTCAGTGATCTTTACATTAAACTTTTTCCCTTTCAAAACTTGAGACAGGTTCATAATCTTCAACCGCCACTTGTAAGTAAATCTTCGATGGGTACAACGAGACCACACAAACAAAAAATATGATACCTTTTACCATTAGACAAATGCTTATTGAACTTGAACTGAATGTAAGCATTGATTACGTATGGGTGCTTAAATCTGTGGTGTCCTGTTACCCCTTTCTCTGTGGGTTGTGGTCTGGTGTACGGTTTTCTAATATGTCTCTGTTTATATAACTAATAGCCCCAGTTCACTTCATGGCACTCATTATGGCCATTAAAATTATTTTACCACTTAGCATTCTTTCAATTCCTTCGTAGTTTGCATTTATTTGTTTTCTGCAATTCGGGCTTAAGACAACTATAAGCATTTAAAATCTGCACATCCATTCTTGAGTTAACTAAACTTTGTTTTTAATAAGATGTCCGTCGTACTTATCATAAAAGTTACTCAGAAAACTGACAATGGGTTGTGAAAAAATCGACACATACCTTCACAAGATAAGCGCAAGAGTGAATGAGAGATAGTGCCCATTCACAACTTAGTAATTTTCTGTCTCCAATCTCCTCTTCCCTTTCCATCAGGTAAACTGAGGATATACAGATATAATAAAAACAGCATTCAGACTTGGTGACTAATGAGATAAATAAATATACCAACCAATACAGAAAATCATATGTTGCTAAGAATATTTCTGAATTTTAATTGATCCAAAAATGTTTCTGGATTATAATAGATCAAGAAATATTAAAAAAAATACACACCCGGAAATGGAAAATGTCAGGATTCGAACTTTAATATCTTGGGTAGGTTTACGCTAACATCGAAGTTCTTTGCTTGGTCGCATCAAATGGGTACGCTAACCTTTCTACCAACGAGGTAGTGAATATTAATAAAGATATTGCTTAAAATCTACCAGTGAAATGTATTTTATAATTATTTTCCGGAAGCAAACAATATCAGTGCTCTGGAAGCGAGAGCCAAACAAACACAATATTAATGCTGATACAAAGTTGGAGAAAGTTGCACAATGTTCATGTTGAGTTACAAAAATTTGAGTTTGAGTTTGCTTTGTTGTTAAATTTAGGTGAATTCATTCTTTTGAACTGAAATAAACATAAAACAACGTGTAAAATATATATCAAAGATCTAAGCGATAAAAATATGATATACAATTGTTAATAACTAGCTGACCCGACAAACATCGTTTACTTCATACTCTGTACCTATCTTGTAGGGGGAATTATCGTGGATATATATTGCAGATTTCAAGCTATCAGTCACTTAAACAAAATATTGTTACTTCTTTTATGAACATGTTACGTTATATTCCCCCGTGTCGATCTGTGTTCCTTTGTAGGATACATCATCTGCCTTTCTTCCAAGCAGCTCGTAAAAGACAAGAATAAGCTTACCGTGATAGAGTTTCGTAGCGACTCGTCCAGATTGGCACCACCGCCTTATCTATTCCTGTCGCCATAACGTCGGCGCTTGCTGTTAACATGTTTCAGTTTGGGGGATAAGGTAGCCGGTGAAATAAATTTTGCTCTGGACCTAACATCCGCGCCTCAGGTTGGCAACGCACTATTACCAACTTTGATGGGGATCCGTCTGCTTGTTTGCCTTCTAAAATCATAAAAAAACGAAATTTAGTTAACGATTACAAAACAAAAAAGTACCAAATAAAAGAGTAGAGAGTATGCGTAATAAGTTATTGTCAAAATTACATTCTGACAGAGACCTCTTAAATTAGTGGGAATCGAAAAAGGATTTTCAAATCGTAACCCACGTTATTTTCTAGACTAAAATTATTAAACAATTTAAATTATTAACAATTAAGCAACTGAATTTTTAGAATTTCACTGCGTTTACATTATTAAGAATTAGTTATTAATTATACTTACAATTAATAAAATAATACTTATTTCAACAGTACCTACTTACTGATGTTTTTACTATATTGGGAATCCAATCCTACCACCATGTTGTCTTTTATTATCATTCAAAAAAACATAACCCTGTTAAATGTGACATGATAAAAGTTATACTACCTATCAGTAGTTATTTACAATTTGGACAAATTGGAAGCAACCTTATCATAACGTTAAGTCTTTCAAAAAATCATAAAACGTTTACGTAAAATGCGTGCTTTATCGACGTGTCTTTGAATTCGATATCGATACCACAAAATAGACTAAACTCTTGTAATATTTTACGATTCTCCGATCTTATCGATTCATATTTCAGAATTTATAATGTAATCACTTTATGTACATAAATCAGTAGTATCGTAAAGTGGTCGTAAATATTCATCACCAACGAGTAACTACAGGAATTATCTATTGGAAATACAATAAGACCTCTGGGCAGTGTTGCCATCTTTTACAGGTTTACTCGTATTTATACGGATTTTCGGTATGTTAAATGGATAACTTTTATATATGACTAGATGAGCTGACAGCCGTTGTCCTGTAATAACTACGGATATTGATATTTTTATATTCTATTAACCTTCTTCTGACAAATAATTAGCATACCAATAAAAAATTACAAAATTGATGTATCTATTCACGCATGATGTGATGATAAAGACAAATGGGAATTCATTTTTATTTTCATAAGATTTTAATTGGGTAATTAATAATAATGGCTTATTTTTTATGAAAGAGTTTTCTGACAATCTAAAAAAGGTATTTTTTTCTAATATTAATACACTTATTAAGTAAATTCCTTCTTTGCTGAGTAGATAATGCCGTCAAGATTGCTATTCTGGTCAAAACATTTAAAACTCTAATTTTTAATACACATATTTGTATTAACTTGACTGTCTGGACGTTGTTCGACATTACTACGTAAGTATAGTTACTCGTAACTTTACTTAAAACTACCAACTTACTCATTTTTTAAAAACATGTAGCTTTAAACCTAGTCATTGTTGGTTATATATTACATCTTTTTAATTTGATATTATTTGCATATTTTGCACGTAATTTCTGTATAAAAATGGAAATATACAAGCAGAAAGATTTTCTTACGATTTATAAAAAAAAAATTGCATGACGATAACTGCTACCTACTAAAACTGTTCACTATGTCTATCCATCTTAATTTACAACAATTTTAAAAGTTAGTGTACCTTATTATGTATTATTAATACGGAAGTTGTACGAATTTTTGATACACCTGCAAATCTACACCTTATTAAGCTGGCAACTCTGCCTTTGGGTGAAATTATTTTAAATCCTTTGCGTGACAAGATTCTCGTCCCCGGTACAAGATTGCCCTCTAAATAGTTTTGTTAGGGAACATAAATTTTAAGCAATAATCGGTTTAGGATTTTATTGAATTTGTCCTGTACAGTTGTTTTACTGCGAGGGTAATCTGATTTACCACATTTTGTTTTATATTTTTTTATAGCTGAGATGTTAGCTTACACGCTTGAAGTCTTACTCCGTGGTGGCCTTTTTTATACACCATAGATATTAAAGGTGCATCGCTATACTGTGGCCAGCGTCTTAGATATAGTATGAAAGTCTACCAGCTACCCTAGCCTGCGGACATGACTCTACCACAGGCGGCAGGAATAGATACGGGGGCGGATTCCTACCCGGGTAAGTGGCTACATAGCACTCAACCAACAGATCCACTATTCAAAAGAATATAAGCTGCATACCAATGTTCCTACCAAACAATCCGTGAAAGGCGGGTGGATTTTTTTTATTTCTATCATCTTCAAGGTACGGTACGGTTGTAAGTTACGGTAGTCTGTACTCTTACTCACTCAAGAGGAGGAAGGATATTGAATTTCAATTTTAGGTTGAGAATGCATACTTAAATCTATAGCTTATGCGAAATTTTTCTCATCACGAAACCTATCAGCTTATTTGTCTTTCTGTGAAACCATTTACCATTGTGCTACCATTGAAACTTTATTTAATTTATCCTATTGTTAAGTAGTGACTTTTAAAATACGATGAGCTTAATTCATCTGATTCTTTTTAAACAAACTTTCATTGATTATTCAAAGACATTTGACCAGTTAAAAAAATATTGTATTATTTTAAAGTGATATATTTAAATACTTCCCTGATAGTCTCACGGTCATCAAGTCACAATAAAATTTAAGGATTTTAGAGATATCGACAGAATTCTTTAAATTATTTTACTATAAACGTCTTTTTGAAAACCTTTTTAAAATCCCGATATGATATAATTCGACCTACTTGCCTTGTTTGTATATAAAATTATCTATTGAAAACACAGCAATGGGAATCGAAATATGTTTTTGAAGTTTCAGCAATTTCAAATTTACTTTTTTGTTTGCCCCCTTTATAAAATAGTATATATATGTACTTACTATATTTTATTCCTGCAATAAACATTTTTAGGCTATCTCTTTTTTGTTAGTATTACATAATATATGTTCTCCTTTACCCTAAGGTTGTACAGTGAAGATAATTATAAAGCGATAACACCATAATATGTTTGTGTTTAGGTTTAATATTAAAAACATTTTACAGTGACAGCGCCTTACCAAAAATTAAAAAATTTGACACCCTTTAAACTGAATACTGACAAAATTGACATTTAACCAATAATGGTTAAGACGCAAGTTTTAGATAGTGTTTAATAAAACACATGTTCAAGGAGTGTTTATTTTACTTTGTAGTATGATGGTTATTGTGATACGTGAATGTCGTGGCAGATTATTGGATAGAAATCTGATTTTAGGCAGTGTTTAATAAAGCATGTGTTCAACAAGTGTTTGATTTTTTTTCATAGTAAAACATATGTCTATAAATTGTATTGTTAATGTACACTAAAGTATATTAATTTATTCATTCACAGAATATCTGTAAAGTGTTGCAAATTATATTTTATAGCCTTTACTATGTAACGTTTATAGTGAATGTAACTTAATATTTTAGTTTACGAGGCAACAGACGAGATCTTATTTGTTGCCTTTATTATCCTGTTAAACACTGACATCGTAATATAATAGCCCTGAGCCTATAGGCCTGAATACTTTACACGTGTAGGTATGTAATTTGAACGTATTTTCCTTAATTTATACGCATTTTCTGATCTGCTGCTTTGCTGCACTTTTTGACAACTGCTGAAGAATGAGGGTTAAAAAATATAAAAGTCGAACCATAAATAAATAAATATCTCTGGACAAGTCACACAAATTGAATCTAGCCCCAAAGTAATCATATTAGATGCTTGTGTTATGGGTGTTAGTCAACGATTCTAATGAATAGAATATACTTAAATATATACAAGAATAAATTTAATAAACACCCAGACCTGGAAATGCAAAAATCTAAATGTTTATCACACAAATGCCTGCCCCGTCGGGAATCGAACTCGAGCCTCGCGGTAGGTCGATGTAGTTAGGCGTGTACACTAGCCACTCGACCATCGAGGCGGTCAAAACCAAGAACCATAGAACTAGTTAACCTTGAAGAAGAACATAGACAAATTTTATGATGATACCTTAACGGATGTAATCGCCTGAACTTAGTAACGTAATAACTGGGTGAAGTAAAAGATAAAACAATCTATCATTTAAAATAATTTTAACGCAGTAAAACTGCGAAAATCGACTTCGATTTCAATAAGTAACTCACTTATGTACACAAAAATATGTCTTTTTCTGATTTTCCTGGGATCCCCTCTGTCAGATTCAGGTATTGTGGTAATAACGTCGTCTCGGAAGTACGTTTTTTTAAACACAAGAAGAATTTTTAAAATCAGTCCAGACATGACGGTGAAATCAATTAACACACTTAAAAAAGGATAAGGATTTCCCCGTGTTGGTCCGAGCTCCTTTGAAGAATAGACCATCTGCCTTCCTGCCAGGCAGCTCGTAACAGGCGAGCAAATGCTTATCGTCACTAACACCGTGACATCTGACTAGGTGGTAGAGTTTCGCACCGACTCACCCGGATTGTTACCACCGCCTTACCTATTCCTGCCGCCATAATGTCATGACGTGTTCCGGTTCGGAGGGTAAGGTAGCCGGTAAACTTACTTTTGCTCAAGGCCTAACATCCCGGCCTCAGGTTGGCAACGCACCATTACCATCTTTGTTGTCTCTAGGCGGCGGAAATTTCTTACCATTAGGAAATACGTCTGCTTGTTTGCCTTCCAATATCATAAAAAAAAGGATAGAAATCTAATATACCTCTAACCTCTTCTTTTTATGAAGTCGGTTAGAAATGGATCAACTACGAGGGGAAATCCTCTTCTATCCTGAATTTAATTCTAGTAAAAACCAGGTTTCATTAAAATTTTAAATTCTCTAGTATTTGGTTATTTGGCTTGCTACATTTTCATGACGTCGAGCAAGAACTTCTTCGTCTAGTAATAATTAATAATTTGTAATAATAATAACTTCATTTTTAATAATATTTTGAATAGTTATGAAATCTAAAGACATTATTGCACGACATTATCACTCACATATGATTTTAGTAAATAAAAACCACAACCTAACATAAATGTATACCAACGAATTAATAACCTCCTCTTTTTAAGGTAAAATATTTTGAAAAGGAATATAATTTCACAATTTGCATATCATTTCACAAAACATCATTTCAAGTATGTATATTATGGTAAATTAAACGTGCGGTTTAACGGAAATTATGTGAAATTATGAAAATTCGCTCAAATTATCGAAGATTGTTGGTATAGACTGCTCATCGTCAGTGAACCATTAGACCCACCCGCAGGCTGCGATCGCGCGACAGGAGCAAAATGGTAATAATTATAATATTGTAACAACAGAGGCAGAGCCGCTTAGCACGGTAACCTTGTCCCCACTGTAATAGTTTTGTGAGCATTAACTTTTATTTTTTGTTTTTCTGTTCTGGCTTGTAAAATTATTCAGCCTTGCAATAAGGATCGATTTCGAATTACTACTAGGATCAGACTAAGTATTCTGTATTTTCTTGGAATATCTTAAGCTACAGAAGTCTGTTAGGACATTGCACTGAATTCAAATTCAAATTTTATTTATTCGATGTATGAATATACATGACACGAGCAAAATGGTAATAATTATAATATTGTGATAACAGTGGCAGAGCCGCTTAGCACGGTAACCTTGTCCCCACTGTAATAGTTTTGTAAGCATTAACTTTTATTTTTTTGTTTTTCTGTTCTGGGTTGTAAAATTGTTTATCCTGACAAAAAAGAAGACTATGAGTTACTGCTAGGATCAGACTATGAATTCTGTATTTTCTTGGAATATTTTAAGCTAGAAGTCTGTTAGGACATTGCACTGAATAACCTATGTCTAGTGCAGTGGTTATCACAGATTTTTTGCTTTTCTTATATATTTTTCTATTATTCAGCCTGACAAAAGAGGATTGCTATGTGTTACTACTAGGATCAAACTATGAATTCTGTACTTTCATGGCATATTTCAAGCTTAACAGTTAAGACATTGCACCGAAGAACCTATTATAAGTACTCTAGTAAAGTTGTTGTCACTGATTTTTTGCTTTTTTTATAGAATAAAGAAAAAACTCTGCTATAATATCTTTATAGACAAAATATTTTATTAAGATCTGATAAAATAAAAAAAGACGTATGCCTCATGTGATTACATATTTGAGGCATACGTTTTTTTGTTGGAGTGCAATGCTGTGTTCAGAAGTAACACTATCAAGCGGATTCAGAACCTAAAGATTCTTCGTATTTAGTGCGATTTTAGGTATTTTAATTTAGTCACTTTTTGCTAAATACCTATTATGAGTCTCATAACCTAAAACTGTCTTTTTGTCGATCTTTTGCCCAAAATATAATCAAGTAACATTTGCAAAAATAAACCAATGAATGAATACATTTTATTTAATTCTTTCGTTGTTTTCAGTTGGGTCCAAGTTAATTTGATTAAGTTTTAACAAGTTGTTTTTAAGTTACAGTAAATAGTTAATAGTAAATAGGTAAATAGTTTTATCCCCGTGTTGGTCTGCCTTCCTGGCAGTTCGTAAAAGGCGAGCATAAGCTTACCGTCATTATCACCGTGACATTTGACTAGGTGGTAGAGTTTCGCAGTGACTCACCCGGATTGGTACCACAGCCTTACTTATTCCTGTCACCATAACGTCATAACGTGTTCCGGTTCGCAGGGTAAGGTAAACTTACCATTGCTCAAGGCCTAACATCCCGGTCTCAGTTTGGCAACGCACCATTACCACCTTTGGTGTCTCTAAGTGTCAGGAAATCCGTATGCTTGTTTGCCTTCCAATATCAAAAAAAATATAGCATATACTTTTGTTTGGTACATTTCAATGCTCTCATATTTATGTTTTATCGCAAAATGCCAGAATTTCATAAAAATCCTCGCATTCGAAATTAAATCTAAAGTTTAAATCCTTTCATTTATTTTAATGACTGTACTTAATCTTTTACGTTATTCGTGTTGTAAAAGAGTGTATGTACCTCGCGACATCCATCAGATAATAAGTACATTTGTTGCGTGCGAAACTAGAAATTCATTTCGCACGAAATGTTGGCGTAAGCATCAAAGGCTCACCCACAACCCGAGCCGACTCTATAAATCATGCTTCGTTTTAAACATTCTAACACCTTATTTTACAGATTCAGCTTTTCGATTTCGTCTTCATACTAAAGCACTTTCTTAACAGCTCTTTTGTAATAAATCTTCTGGAATGTTGCGTTACGAGTGCAATAATACGAATCAGATTAAATGGAAGGTATATTACCTTTTGTTTATCGTTTACGCTGTTCCTTTCTAGTAATTAATGTTAGTTGCGCTCTTACTATACTAATTGTACAAGTTTTTATTTTAGCTTAAGTCATAGATACTGTTTTACAAATAAGTATATGTCTACACGACAGGCCCGTTGTGGAATTATAGGCAGAGTGCATTGAGTGCCAAATGTACTCACTCATGTACTGACCTTCCTTCCACACCAGCTTAATTTCTTTCATATTCACCACTCTTTTCATGCAAACAAACTTGTTACGGAGACTCTGATATGTAGAAAGTCAACTAAGGTACCTATTTCCGGGTATATACAAACGTCCACATTCACATTGTAGGTACATGTGTTTTGTCAATGTTTCCTTTGCCATTCTTTTAACCTAATATGTAAAGTTTTAGTGATATTTTTAAATACTTTTACATATTATAAATATCTGCCATAAAATCAATGTTCGCTATTATCATGTTCAGTTTTGGAAAAGTACGGTGATCGGCAAACTTACTTTCGTAATGGATTTTAACTAGCTTAAGATTTATAACTATTAAAATCTTTGTTGTCCATATGCAACAAGTATTTAATAACGAAACCCAGCTGTATGTCTTCTAACAGTATTGTCACGTCCATATCCACGAAGAGGTAGGCAGATCCAGAAAAAGGTTACCCACGACTAACCAAACTAAGTCCCACAATGTGATAGGTGGCCAGCCTATCACCAACCCGTATCCAAACCCGTGCAACGTTTTTTGTATTAAAA